>CM076580.1:1709108135-1709377354 GCA_034641835.2 Pinus albicaulis | reverse complement strand
GATTTGGGTGATTCGGGATCACGAGGGGAAAGCTTTTGCAAATTTAAAAGGCCAGGATGCGAAGTTTTATTACGCACTTCTAGCCCGGGATCATACGTTTACAGAGGAATGGGCCACTACCCATGCAGTTCCCATAGCAGACACCCTGAGAGGATGGTGGGAAGAACCGGAGAAGTTCAAAGTCAAGAAGGACCAAGAGTATAAAGTAGTAGGCCTCAGGAAGGTCTATAAGCTCGTAGACTCTATGCTTTGTAGAATGCATGGTCATCCTGATGCCACCACTTTCAGCGGTTCTTGGGTATCCCTTATGTATTTTGTTACCATACATGGCACCCGTTTCAATTGGGCCAGCTTACTGATAACAGCCCTAAAAAAAAACATATCTGTAGCACTAGCACCCGAGGAGGGATACTCATCTGAATTTTACATGGCCTCCTATCTATTGGATGCAGTTTGTGCTAGGTGCCACTTTGAGGGATGGGCTCACAACTGGGATCAGGAGCGAGCACGCCCAATTCACAAGGAGTTGCAGGTATTCTAGGACTCCAAATATAAGCACGATATGGAGCCAATCGCACGCAATTTCATCCCTGCACTCTACGGGAAATTGTTTGGTCAAGATACCCCATGCATGTCCTAGCGAGCCATGGAAACGATAATCAAGGTGGCACATTGCTTTCCATTTGTAGAAGGCACCTTCATCTGATTCTTCGGTTGATTCAAGACTCCCCATGCTCTGCCCTGATTCGTCACTGATAGGATGCTACTTCAGGAAACATGTTATCATATGAATTCCGGCTTCTCGAAGGTCCTTACTAAAGGTAAGGAAAAATGCATGGCCACTATTATACTCACCATGACGCTTATCGATGAAGATTCCAGTAGAAAGAGCGGCCCAGGCAATGAGGGAGATAACACTACCACCTTTGGATCACCGAGACATGATCTGAAGAGTAGTCCCTGCAGCATTACAATCATTGATTTAAATGGAGCTACCAACATAATGAATGCCCAGCTAAAGATGGGTAAGAAACTAGTACAATAAGGATAGGGAACTCACCCCAGAGGAATTGACCAATTGGGAGGACCAATATGATCAAACTCTGGAAGAGAGAATCCACGAATTAGGAGGAGCCTCGTCTTCCCAGGCCAAGAAGGCCCGAAATAACACAAGCCATAGCTCTTCAGCCCAACAGAAAGAAAAGGAAGCAAAATCTCAACGAGAAGTTGAAAAGAGAGCAAAAGAGGAGGAGGATAAACGTAAAAAACACCTAAAGTCAGAACATAGGAAGAAACAGGTGGAAGACGCTCGCAAAAGAAAGGAAGAGGAGGAGGCGAAAGCATAAGCTGAGCGTCAACTCAAGATAGAACTAGATAAAGCAGAAGCTGAGCACAGACAAAAGGAAGAACAGGATAAGGCAGAGGCAGAGCGGCTATTGGAAGAAGAAGCAGAACAAAAGAGAAAAGAGGAAGAGGATCAAAGATCGAAAGACAATTCTTCCAAAGACACCGAGACACCTCCTCTAGTAACAGGGGTACAGATGGAGCTGTCAGCCATCGAAGTTCCTGCAATCAACACACATTTTGCGCTCTCAGAACCGCGTACCTCCGAAGGACAGGAGGAGGAAGTGTTCAATCTGACGAGACTCAATTATGACCAGTTCACATTCAAAATCAGGCAGGAAAAGAGGAGATGCCTAGCACGGAACCCTGACGCGCCATTCACAGTCACAACAGAAAAGGATATAGTCCTGAACATTAGGACCAATCTAGTAATGACAGCATCAGCCAACACTACTTTCGCCACAGCCACAGAAGAAAACGTGACCCGGATGAGTAGATAAATTCTCTCCCTACAAAATATATTACAAGACTTCGAATAAAGGGAAGCTAGGTCGGAGCAAGAAAAAAGAGCACTAAGGCAAGAAGTCCAACTGCTTCAAGATAGAGACACCCTTATTAACGAAGTACCACTCATTGTCCAAATATATTTGGTGACACTGGAAGCCACCATGAGGCAGGTATACGAGGAAATGTTTACCATAAAGAAAACAGTTGCACCTCTATTGAGAGCTCAAGAAGAAACTAAGAAAAGGAATGAGAAACTGAAAGAAGCCTCCACAGCCTTGGATAGAATGCTAGAATGGATAAACAGATATCCATAGGCTCCAGAAACTTTGCACAGGAAAGATTGGATTCGCTCTCAGAATGACAAGGTCCAAATTCCCATGAAGGTGCAATCCAAGGAGAAGTTATTCAAAGACCTAGAGAAGGTGATGACCGCCTATGAGTATATGATTAGCGGCATTGACTCAATGGCTGAACTACACCATATTCCTTCTCTAGGTACATTGGGCAAAGAAAAGACATGGGAACAGGTAAATCAAGAAATTCAAGAATTTCTGCAACCTATTAGACAAGCCACTGCTACACCTGATCTTCCGACATCGCAGGAGAACTTGGTTAAGTTCGTCGTGACACCAGTTTGGATTTACACCAAACTGTCTTCCTTATCCAACAAAGTCATGATCAAGAGAGAAAATCTAATCCTAAATGCCTTAGAATGCCTTCACAAGTTAAGGGAAGATACTCCTCTGATCTCCCCAGTTGCTGCAGATTATCAAGCATGGCAGAATTTCCTTAAAGAGCAGCAAGTAGATGTTCATGACCTTGCAATCACGCACATGCTTCCATTATCAAGTTAAATCATAGCCTTCAGGAGGGGTCACAGGTCACATCATCCATGAACAGGTCGCAGGTCACTTTTTCCTTCAAGTCGCAAAGCATACCAACAGGCGGGAAGGCAAAAATTCAAGACACCCAAGGGTAATTTTTTTCATATATATACTCCCTTCGAGGGACTTGTAAAGGACTTTTTTTTTTGGACTCCAAAGGAGATAAGAGAATTGTAAAGCATTGAACAACCCCTTTCGAATGAATAAAAGCATTTCTCTAAAATCCACTGTTGGATCTGATGAGAATCGATGTGATAATACTATGAATATTTTCTTATATGTATGACATATTATGATTAATTGTACTGTGTTTCTTGCTTATACTCTTCATGCATTTCAGCTCACTTAATGTGTTAATGATGGTATGTTGTTTAACTTAAAATATGTTTGTAACTTCATTATTGACGTCTATCTTATTCACGAAAATGCCCAAGTAAGTATAGGTTGTTCTTGCCATCTAGAACTATTTCTTTTATGGTTCGAACAGCATTTACGAACACGACCTTAGTGATATGCTGCTAATAGCATCTCCTTCGGCTGCATTTTTCCTTTTATCTTGCTATTCGTAGTGTTTTATGCTCATCGACAATCATCAAGATTTCATCTTGTATCATCCGATAACTGTATGTCTATAACTCTGCAAGGATCATTTGTGTCCAAGAGAAGGAGTATTCAGCGGTAGCTGGACCCACACCCCAGATGGGATCCCTATCACAAACAGTTCAGAGTCTAATCGGGACTTTTTACTGGGGAGATCCCTTACTGTTGGCCTAGAAAATTTTCCCGTCAACAGATTTGGCGCTAGGAGGGCCTAAATGGCAAGGCTCCCGATACACAAGTAACATCCCGTTACAGACTCCCCAAGGGGAGACCATGCATGAAAATACCAGTCCTCCCCCTTTGGAAAACTCCCAGGAGGAGGAACCCCCTTTCTATGAAGTTACTTTAGCCCAGCTAAGGGCCCTGTGCCTTATCACTCGCGACCTTGTCAGGGGTTTACATTGAGCCCCAGCCACTAGTTCCTTGGAAAATCCTAGAACTCTCGTAGCCAACCATACGCGCCAAGGAACCCTTGTCAACTCCCTTCCTCAGCTTGTGGGTCTTATGATTGAAGATTACGTAGATGCAGTTGAGAGAAATTCTGAAGCACCCCTAGACAGCCCATGGGGGTGGAAGGAGACGGTCCCAGAATCACTAAACCTCAACCCAACACTAGCCCCCAGCTCGACCAGACTTTGCATGATAACACTCAAGCCAATGACCCACTTGGGGAAGGAACTGGGAGAGTCTAGGGTAACAGAGGTAGGGGAGACAGAGACCATGGGCGAGGCTTAAATGTTGACCATCAGCCCCACCAAAACCAGAACAGGTTTCCTTTTCTTTACAACTGGAGAAACATCAAAGATACATGAAACCATGGAGAAAACCAAGACATCCAATCCCACCATGAGGGCGAGGCCTCCGAGTCTGGCATGGGTATCGAATCCGAAAGTGAGAGGGGACATGTTTACATACCACACCATCAATGGGCCAAACGTGTACAACCTTTGGCTTGGATGGCTCAGTCCCCCTAAGGTATCCAAGGTCCCCTCCATGACATGCCTCGCCATCCTGAAAAGCACCTCCCTAAGTTCGACCCCGAGAAAGGTACTTTGGCCGAAGACCACATTAGCAACTTCTACCTGTCATTACGGATGATGAGAGTGAAATATGACGACGTTGCATGTCGACTTTTTCCTCACACTCTAGAAAATAAAGCTGCAACATGGTATTGGTTTCTCCCTGTTGCTTCCATCCCTTCGTGGGAACACTTTCATCATACCTTCCTACAAAAATTTTCAGAAGATAAAACCCCCTCGATGCTCCTCACAAAGCTCAGCACATTGAAATTTCAGAAGGAGAAGGTCAAGGACTTCAATCAATGTTTCGCCACTATATTAAATAAATTTCCTCCAAACATGGCCTTAGATGATTCCATTACCATTGACTACTACACCAGAGCCCTCCCACGAGATATCGTTGTGTTTGTGAAACACGAGGCCCAACCTACCCTGGCAGAAAATTACACCACTGTCCTTGCTGTCGAAAAGGACATGTTGTCCATAGGTGCCATTGAACACGAAGGGCGGGATGATAAAAAAAACAACCATGAAGAGAACCCAATCCTCAGGTCATAAATCTAGGGACAAAGATAAGGACCCCTTTGATTTCGAAAGTATTACAAAATCCCTCAAGTTGCTGACCAACGAGGTCTCCGACCTAAAAATAAAAAACAATGATTCTGCCCCAGCTGCTAAAACGCAGAAACCTTTCTTCAGAAAGAGTAACTCTATTGTGAATCGACCCCCATACAGCTCAAGTGTTGGTATCAATGTTGAAGAAATCGGCAAGGACAACTTTTATTCTTTTCATCAAGCCTCTCACTCATAGAAAACTTGCCCCCAGTGGATTAATAGCATGACCGCAGTCGTGAACTAATTTCTAGAAGATCAAACCCCCGAGGATATGGAGGAGGAGGCTATTTCAGACAACGAAGAAATCCCCCCTCCCAGATGAATATATGGGCTCCATTGTCCTTGCTTTCGAGGTCATCCGCAGAGAGTCTTCCCTTCCCACCTCTGGGATAAACCTAGCTGACGAACCTAAATCTAAACCCCCTCGAAACTATGGCTTGAGGAGCAAAGGCTCAGTGCTTGAGAAATCCTTCGAAGAGAAAAGAAAAGCCTTCTTAAGGAAAATCCTGCCACCGAACGTAGAAAACCAAGACAAAGCTCCTAAAAAATTTATTCCAACTACTCCCCGAGAAGGCCCCAAGGCTAAAGCTTCATTAGTTTCCCCGAAGAACACCACCGAGCGCACCTCACACACAGATTCTGGGTATAACATTATCGAGGATATGAAGAAGACCCGGGCCAATATCTCTCTCTATGAGCTTGCTCACATTACTAACCAATGAGATCTCATTCTAAAAACCTTCTCCAATCTACCAGTGACCAAACCCGTAAGCATCACATCTGCCCAAGCTGCTGCTAGTCCCTAATCCATTTTGAATGTGGTGAATGCCAACTCCAGGGGCACCACACCACCTTTCCTCCTCTCCTTCGAGATCTTTAACTTCAATGTCCACAATTTCCTCGTCGATTCTGGTGCATCCACGAATGTTATGCCCTTATCTATGTGCAAGATGTCCAGTCGGAGCTGTTGCTAGCTGCTGAAAACCCCTCCGCCTCAACAAAGGACCTATTAGGGACTGCTACTCCAGGTAGTTCCTCAATGCGTTCGGATAGCCTCACCCAATCAAAAGATGAAACCTAGACCTTATACTATGACGGTTCCAAAACCCAAGACGGGGTTGGTGCCGTTGCATCTTGCTAGACCCCGAGAAGAATAAATTTCTAATTTTCCGCTGGTTAAAGTTCTAATGCACGAAAAATATAGCCAAGTATGAGGAATTTCTACTCGGACTCAAAAAGGCCATAGACCTAAAGGTCTGTTGTTTAAAGGTAATTTGCGATTCTGAGATTATCACTTGACAGGTACATAATACCATCCATTGCTTGTCTCCACATCTAAAAGGTTATCAGAAAGAGGTATGGCTTTTAATTTCTACTTTTGATGCTTTCGGTATTAAATCTGTAATTAGAATGCATAATGCAGTAGCTGATACACTCGCTAATGCTACTGCTAGGTTCACCCCACTTAGGGACAGGTTTTCTATTGAACTTATTTATAGGCTATCCGTGCCAGACAACGTCACTAATTTACACATTTTCAATGATGACCAACAGGTACTGGATTTCCTGCTCAATACGGACGTATTCAAAGACATAATCATAGAAGAAGAGGATCATGATCAGGTTTTGCAGGAAGAAATATAGCAGCGGAAAGGAAATCCCATGCCTAAAGGAATCGTGTCACTTGAAAAGTTGTTCAACCTACAAAACCGCTTCCGGGGGCCTCCAAACATGAAAGTGTGAAGTTAAACGTTAGCACACAGACAAATTAACCTCGGGAAAAACAAAGATCCCAGGCTCGTCAACCTAGGTAATAAGTGCACCCCCACGGAGGAACAAGCATTCATCGAGTTATTCAAGAAGTACTAAGATATATTTGCCTGGACATATGATGAGCTTTGGACATAGGATACACGGATCATCCAGCACGTCATACCCATGAAAGAAGGAGTGAATCCTTTTCAAAAGAAGCTGAGAAAAGTACACCCCGCCCTAGAACCAATGATTCAAAAGGAACTAAAGAAGCTCTTGGATGCGCGGATAATTTTCAAAGTTAGACATTCGACCTAGGTGTCAAACTTGGTCCCTGTACACAAGAAATTCGGTGAAATCCGTCTGTGCATGGATTTCCAGAATTTAAACAAAGCCTTCGACAAGGAAAACTACTTGGTCCCTCCTATAGAGAAAACCCTTCAAACTGTATCAGGGTCAGAAATTTTCTCTCTATTGGATGGGTTTTCAGGGTATAATCAAGTACTGGTGGCTAAGCCCGATAGGCTCGAAACCACATTCAAAACTAAATGGGGAAATTTCGCATTCAGACGCATGCCCTTTGGCCTGATTAATGTTGACGCCACCTTCGAAAGAGCTATGGACATCGCCTTCAGAGGACTCATCGGGAAAAGTGTGGTAGTATACCTAGACAACGTTACCATTTTCTCCAAGCACAAATCTGACCACCTACACCACCTCAGGCAGATTTTTTAAAGGTGTCGGAAGTATGGGATCTCCCTGAACCCGAAGAAAAGCATTTTCTCTGTTACTAAGGGAAACCTGTTAGGACACATAATAACTCGAGATGGCATAGTAGTGGACCCAGAACGTGTGAAATTCATCGCTCAGATACCACCCCCAAGTGGTAAAAAAGCTATGCAGTCCTTCCTCGGCAAAATCAACTTCATCCAAAAGTTTATATCAGATTTTTCCCAAATCTTGAAACCATTGCAAGGCATGATTAAGAAGAATGCAAGTTTTAAGTGGCATCCTCCTAAGAGAGAAGCATTCAACAACATTAAACAAGCCATCACAGAAGCACCTGCCCTGCACAGTCCAGATTTCAACAAAGGCTTTATCTTGTATACCTTTGCCTCAGATTCATCTTTGGCAGTTGTGCTCACTCAGAAGGACGAAAACAACGAGTGACCTATATCATTTATGAGTATTGGGTTGCAAGGCACCGAACTAAACTACCCGGATATTGACAAACAAGCTTACGCAGTATACAAGGCAGTTAAACACTTCAAGCCATACATCTTGAAGAATCATGTCACAATCTTCGTACCTCACCCGGATGTGTGCTCACTATTCTTACAACAAGAGCTGGGCGAGAGATGAGGCAACTAGATGACATGCCTCCAAGAGTATGACATGGAGTTCAAGCCCGCACACACTGTAAAGGGACAAGGATTGTATCGCATGGCCACAGAAGCAATAGACTCACGGGGCAGTAAGAAAGAAAATTGGGAACACGAGAACTATATGTACCAAACTGATAGCACAGCCCTGAAGGATACATTCTCTTGGTACGTAGATCTCCTACAATATCTGAAACATGGCACCATGGGCCCCGCTTTAACTACCAAGCATAAGCGTGCGTTGAGATTGAAAGTTGCATCCTACCAGCGAGTGTAGGGTAAGTTGTTTCGCAAACATCACAACGGTGTCTTGCTGCGCTGTTTGGAATGGGATGAGGCACAGAAAGTATTAGCAGAACTTCACGATGGCCCCGCAGGGGGGCACTATGCAGGGGATACCACTGCTCACAAGATCATTCATGTCATTTTTTACTGGCCTACTTTGTTTAAAGATGCACACGCATATGTCTGTAAATTCCAGCAGTGCCAAAAGTTTGCAAATAGAGATATACGGCCTTCGGCCTCGTTACAGTCTATCGTAGTGGAAGAACCGTTTCAACAATGGGAGCTAGACGTGATTGGGGAAATCCTGCCACACTCTTCCAAGAAACATAGGTACATATTCACCGCCATGGACTACTTCACAAGGTGGGTTGAAGCGATACCGTTACGTCAAGTCAATGATCAAGAGGTAATAGCCTTCATCACCCAATGCATCATGATCAGGTTTGGTGTTCCAACCTCCCTTGTTTTTGATAATGCAACATATTTCTCATCGTTGAAATTATATGATTTTGCTCTAGAAAATGGTATCGTACTTAAACATTCTGCCAACTACTACCCTCAAGGAAACGGGTTAGCCGAGTCAACTAACAAGAACCTAATCCACATCATCAAAAATACTCTGTTGTCCCAACAACGAAATTGGCATAGGGCACTCCACAATGCCCTCTGGGAAGATCAAGTCACACCCAAACCTTCCCTAGGCACATCCCCATTCTTCCTTGTATACGGAAAAGAAGCTATCCTTCCTCCCAACTTGTCTCTCCCGACCCTCTGATTATCTCAAGAGACTCACTCCACAATGCCCTCTGGGAAGATCAAGTCACACCCATACCTTCCCTAGGCACCTCCCCATTCTTCCTTGTATACGGAAAAGAAGCTATCCTTCCTCCCAACTTGTCTCTCCCGACCCTCTGATTATCTCAGGAGACTCATGGCACTTCTTACCCTGCTTTACAAGCCTGAATAGACACACTGTTGAAACTTTAGGAGGAAAGGAAAAAAACTCAGGAAAAATTTTCCATCCACCAAGGTCGGATAAAACAATGGTTTGACAAGAATTCAGCCGAGAACAAGGTTTTCGAAGTAGGTGACCTTGTCCTCAAATGGGATAAATCTCATGAAGATAAAGGGAAACACTCCAAGTTCTGAGCATTATGGATAGGCCCTTTCCAGATTAGAGAGAAATTCGGTTCCCACACTTACAGGTTACAAACTCTAGAAGGGAGGATTGAGGTCCTCCATGTGAATGGACACGACCTTAAGGACTATTTCACCTGACAACCCGTAGGGGCTGTCACTACACCCTATACCATAGTTTGTCTTGTTTTTGTCATTCTTTACCTTTCTTGTTTTCAACAAATCACTTGTTCCACACAGGCTCCCATTAACCTTTTCTTTTCTTTGGCATCCAAATTTTGAAAGGGGATATAGAAGTTACTCAAGTGGCATACTGAGCCAGGATCTATGTTGGTGTATGATCTTCCCCATAACATAAAGGTGGCCCAAGCTTACTTGTGACTGACACCCAATGGCGAGAACATGACTAAGGTCCCTCGAACTAAAACGCAGTAGCTTGCCCAATATGCTAGCTCAAGGGACTGCTAAGTAAAAGAAATGTTTCGGTTGAATTGGTTACTAGATGGGAAAAGGAAAGACCTAGCCTCAGGTGATGAAAGGATATTTGGAAAAACCCCAAAAGTTCCCATATAGACCAGGAGCAACCTCTCTCGCAAGCAAAATAAGTCGAAATCCCTCATCCACCCAGGCGACTAATGCCACATTAAATAAGTGCCTTGAGCACAAAAAATAAGTGTCTTGAGCACATTTAAATAAGTGCATTTAGCACATGAATAAAGGGTAAAGGATTGAGAAAGGCTTCCTACGTAGACAGGCGATACGACGACTCCGCCAGGGTACTGACCAGGCCCGCTAGCAGTGGAGCAACGTCCGTGACTCTTAGGTAGTGACTCCGCCGGGACCATCAGGTTTGCTGGTAATGGAGCAACAAAACGAGGAATAAATAAACTATACCAGATCCTGGAAATCCCTAAGGTTACTCCGCACTTTCCCGTCTGGTCTTCAAAAGTAAAAACGGTGAACCAGCACCCAAGGGTAGGCAGATGGAAGGAGCAAACGCACAAGGCTCAGAGACGGAAGTATGTGGGACCCATAGGGTGGAAGGAACAACACGCTAAAACCACCCCCCCCCCCCCCCCCGCTTTTTAATAAAGCACCGACAGATATTCTAGACCCTACCAGTGAATTGCCATTTGTTGTAGCCACTACAACAACCTCCAAAATTCCCTCCTTTTTTAAATTTTTGAGCCCCTGATGCATTGAAATATGGAGTCAACACTGAAGTTTGATCTTTCAAAAGTCTTAGGTCTCTAAGTCGTAGAGTAGGCCATTTTCTCCAATAAGCAACCTAGCGACCCTGTGACCTATCAGGTCGCCAAGTCGTTGAGTCACATACCGCATTCAATTTTAAACAATTGCGACCTAGCGACCCTGCAACCCCGCGAATCCCAGGTCGCAAGGTCGTAGGGTCACGGGGTCACACATTTTAGCAATGCGGTCTTATCGCGACCCCGTGACCTAATTTATTGTCCGCACGTGCGACCCCTTTATATATAGAAGCGTTTCATAGGTTGCATTTCACCCACGCGACGGAGAGGAAAAACACTTTTGACAGGCCAACTGGAGCGCGATTTTTTCAAGTAAGTTGCCTAATCCTCTTGTTGTTTCCATTTTTTCTAATTGTTGCCCCATTTCGCATTATTTCATCCCTTTTTAAGCCCCTAGCTATCCTCCATTAAGACCCTCTTAGAACCTACATTCTCCTCTGAGTCTCCAAACCCTGTCAATATTATGAAAAACTTGTAGATGAAGCCAACCAGCCTCCCCTGTGTCAATCTCTTCCTCAAATGACCATTTCTTCTTCAATATACTACTTATCCTCCCTGTTTCCCCTTATTGATTTAAGTTAAAATTGAGTAAAATACCGCGTCACCGTTCAAAATCGTCCGCCCAGCCCTAGTGCGACCTCTGACCCCACGACCTTGCGACCCCCGCGACCCAGCGACCTTGGTCCCTAGTTGCTAAGTCTCCAAGTCATGTATCGCTCAAAATTGAATTTTTACGACCTTGCGACTCAGCGATCCGGTGACTCAATCGCAAGTCGCTAAGTCGCAAGGTCGCATCTTCATGGATTTTTAGACCAGTGCGACTCAGCGACCTCACGACCTAGTCGCAAGTCGCCAGGTCGCAGGGTTGCTTTCCTATGAAGTTTTAAACCAGTGCGACTCAGTGGCCCATGGAATGGGTCACTAAGTCGCAAGTTCACCCCTTCCTTGACCTTATTTGGGCAGAGTTAAAAGCAATATTAAGAATTCATTAATATGGCATCTATCTTATCTTGGGACTATTTTATGAACATGCCAAGGAACCTCGAAGCAGAGCTAGAGTGCGTGTCTGTCTCTTCAGCCTCAAGTCACATGGGGCCTCCAGCAATTTGTAGGAAAAACAAGAGCCCGGAGATAGATATCGCAGAAATTGAAATACCTATGTCTCCTCCCCCTATCTATGGGGACACCACATGTATATTTAGCAAATGAGAAAGCATGAGTTGGTATCAAGTATACCAAGAGTTCACACAACCTGAGTTTCCAGAGGACCTCCCAGACCGACAGGTATATGTGCAAGTTAAGAGGTCAAAGATTCACTACGTAGGGGCCCACCCATCTATATTCCCATGTGCCAAAATTATTGAATGGATCATACAAAAGATCGACCCTAGGATTTGGGTGATTCGGGATCACGAGGGGAAAGCTTTTGCAAATTTAAAATGCTAGGATGCGGAGTTCTATTACACACTTCCAACCCGGGAGCAGACGTCCACAGAGGAATGGGCCACTACCCATGCAATTCCCATAGCAGACACCGTGAGAGGATGGTGGGAAGAACCGGAGAAGTTCAAAGTCAAGAAGGACCAGGAGTATCAAGTAGCAGGCCTCAGGAAGGTCTATAAGCTCGTAGCAGCTATGCTTTGTAGAATGTATGGTCGTCTCGATGCCACCACTTTCAGCAGTTCTTGGGTATCCCTTATGTACTTTGTTACTGTACATGGCACCCGTTTCAATTGGGCCAGCTTACTGATAGCAGCCCTAAAAACAAACATATATGCAGCACTGGCACCTGAGGAGGGATACTCGTCCGAATTTTACATGGCCTCCTATCTATTGGATGTAGTTTGTGCCAAGTGCCACTTTGAGGGATGGGCTCACAACTGGGATTAGGAGCGTGCACGCCCAATCCACAAGGAGTTGCAGGTATTCTGGGACTCCAAATATAAGCAGGATATAGAGCCAATCGCACACAGTTTCATCCCTGCACTCTATGGGAAATTGTTTGGTCAGGATACCCCATGCATGTCTTGGCGAGCCATGGAAACGATAACCAAGGTGGCACATTGGTTTCCACTTGTAGAAGGCACATTCATCCGAGTCTTTGGTTCATTCAAGGCTCCCCATGCAATGCCCCGATTCGTTACTGACAGGATGCTACTTCAGGAAAGAAGTTATCATATGACATCCAGCTTCTTGAAAGTTCTTACTAAAGGTAAGAAGAAGCCATGGCCCACACTGCCACTCACCATCAGCGCTTATACAGTCAAGGATTTCAGATAAGTAGAGGCGGAAGCTGAGCAAATCAGAGGATTCTTTATGTCACCTTTGGATCACCATACATACGATCCTGAGAGGATAGTCCCTTCCCATTGCAAACGGGCCAAATTTAAATGGAGCTACCAACATACTAAATGCCTAGTTGAAGATGGGGTAAGAAACTGGTACAATAAGGATAGGGAACTCACCTCGGAGGCATTGACAGATCGGGAGGACCAAGATTATCAAACTCTGGAAGAGCGAATCCATGAATTAGGAGGAGCCTCGTCTTCCCAGGCCAAGAAGCCCCGAACTAACACAGACCATAGCTCTTCCGCCCAACAGAAAGAAAAGGAAACAAAAGCTCAATGAGAAGCTGAAAAGAGAGCAAAAGAGGAGGAGGATAAATGTAAAAAAACACCTAAAGGTAGAACAGACTAAGAAACAGGTGGAAGACACCCGTAAAAGAAAGGAAGAGGAGGAGGCGAAAGCAGAAGCTGAGCGTCAGCTCAAGATAGAACTAGATAAAGCATAAGCTGAGCACAGACAAAAGGAAGAACAGGATAAGGCAGAGGTGGAGCGGCTATTGGAAGAAGAAGCAGAACAAAAGAGAAAAGAGGAAGAGGATCAAAGATCGAAAGACAATTCTTCCAAAGACACCGAGACACCTCCTCTAGTAACAGGGGTACAGACGGAGCTCCCAGCCATCGAAATTCCTGCAATCAACACACGTTTTGTGATCTTAGATCCGGGTACCTCTGAAGGACAAGAAGAGGAAGTGTTCAATCTGACGAGACTCACTTATGACCAGTTCACATTCAAAATCAGGTAGGGAAAGAGGAGATGCCTAGCACGGAACCCTACCGTGCCATTCACAACCACAACAGAAAAGGATATATTCTTGAACACTAGGACCAATCCAATAATGATAGCATCAGTCGGCACTACTTTCACCACAGCCACAGAAGAAAAATTGAGCCAGATGAGTAGGGAAATTCTCTCCCTACAAAATATATTACAAGACTCCAAACAAAGGGAAGCTAGGTCGGAGCAAGAAAAAAGAGCACTAAGGGAAGAAGTCCAACAACTTCAAGATAGAGACACCCTTATTAATGAAGTACCACTCACTGTCCAAAGAGAGTTGGTGACACCAGAAGCCACCATGAGGCAAGTATACGAGGAAATGTTTACCATAAAGCAAACAGTTGAACCTCTACTGAGAGCTCAAGCAGCAACTAAGAAAAGGAACGAGCAACTTAAAGAAGCCTCCACAACCTTGGATAGAATGCTATAATGGACAAATAGATATCCACAGGCTCCAGAAACATTGCCCAGGAAAGATTGGATTCACACTCAGAATGACAAGGTCCAAATTCGCATGAAGGTGCAATCCAAGGAGAAGTTATTCAAAGACCTAGAGAAGGTGATGACCGCCTATGAGAATTTGATCAGCGGAATTGACTTGATGCTTGAACTGCACCATATTCCTTCTCTAGGTACACTGGGCGAAGAAAATACATGGGAACAGGTAAATCAGGAAATTCATGCATTTCTACAACCTATTAGACAAGTCGCCACTACACCTGATCTTCCAGCATCGCAGCAGAACTTGGTTAAGTTCGTCGTGACACCAGTTTGGATTTACACCAAACTGGCTTCCTTATCCAACCAGGTCATGATCAAAATAAAAAATCTGATGTCGAACGCCTTAGAATGCCTGCACAGGTTAAGGGAAGATACTCCTCTGATCTCCCCAGTTGCTGCAGATTATCAAGCATGGCAGAATTTCCTTAAAGAGCAGCAAGTAGATGTTCTCGACCTTGCAATCACGCACATGCTTGCACGATCAGGTTAAATCATAGCCTTCAGGAGGGGTCACAGGTTGCATCATCCACAAACAGGTCGTAGATTGCTTTTTCCTTCAGGTCGCAAAGCATACCAACAAGCGGGAAGGTGAAAATTCAAGACACCCAAGGGTCATTTTTGTCATATATAGACTCGCTTCGAGGGACTTGTAAAGGAATTTATTTTTTTGTACTCCAAAGGAGATAAGAGAATTGTAAATAATTGAATAGCCCCTTTCAAATGAACATAAGCATTTGTCTAAAATCCACTGTTGGATTTGATGAGAATCGATGTGTTAATACTATGAATATTTTCTTATATGTTTGACATCTTATGATTAATTGATTTTTGTTTCTTTCTTATACTCTTCATGCATTTCATCTCACTGAATGTGTTAATGATGGTATGTTGTTTACCTTAAAAGATGTCTGTAACTTCATTATTGACATCTATATTATTCACGAAAACGTCTAAGTATAGGTTGTTCTTGTCGAGTAGAATTGTTTCTTCTATGGTTCGAATAGCTTTTACAAACACGACCTTAGTGATATGCTACTAACAGCATCTCCTTCGACTGTGTGTTTCCATTTATCTTGCTATTCGTAGTGTTTTATGCTCATCGAAAATCATCGATATTTCATCTTGTATCATCCGATAACTATATTTCTATAACTCTACGGGGCTAATTTTTATCCAAGAGAAGGAGTATTCAGCAGTAGTCGGACCCACACCCTGGACGAGATCCCTATCACAAATGGTTCAGAGTCTAATCGAGATTTTTTACCGAGGAGATCCCTTACTGTTGGCCGGAAAATTTTTCCCGTCAACAGGTTGCAAGCCTAAATGCACCCAAGAAAATGAAGTAAAAATGTTAGAAATAAATATGGGTAGGTAGAAATCAGTTGAGAAATCATGTAATAAAGCATCATCAGGCAAAAATCACTAATTTCCCCTCCCCTCCAAATATTCAGTATTCAAAACTATCAGTCAAAAAGGCTCAGAGCATTTCTCTGACTTTTGTTGGGACCAGACCCAACGCTCGATGAGTGGTTAATTAAAATAATATTGAATTCCCACACTAGACTCATATTCATCAGCATTTACCCTTCATTCATAAATCATAATCCTTTTTTCCTAAGTAAAACCCATTTTTACTTAGTAAAAGTTAAACCCTAAATAACTAATTTCATTCCCATTCAAAAATCATTTATAAAACCCTCAAAATTCATTTACCCTAAGTTAAAGTGAAGTAATACAACAAAGATAAGCAATGCTTAATGCTGGCACTTTACTTAGAGTTAACATGTATTTTGTTTCCATTACATTATCCCTTTATTCCATATTAACTACTAACTATTTATTTTATTAACTCCCTAAAGTTACACCCATTCGTATATCATTAAAACCCTTTATTTTAAATAAACCCACAAACCCTCTATTTTAAAATTTAGACCAATGTTTAATACTCCATGCACGCAATATAAAACCCCGCCCTACTATCCCATTGGTCTAAACCTATCATTAAAAAAAATATCCCGTCCCCTATAGTGTTCAAACACATGTCAAAGGTTTGAACAACTATATAATAAAACTCGCTCCCTCATAATGTTGAAACATCTCTTGAATGTTTTTAATAAAACACATATAAGTCTTATCCCCTCGCTCAAAACCATATAATATAAAGTTTTAAAATTTAAGTAATGGTTATTTCTAAGGTTTAAAACCCATCCACACAGAAACCTTACCCACGCACCCATAATATAACCTAAGGTATAAACTTGATTTAAATGCATATTTATGAAGTTTTAAACCAATCCTCGTCGCGTTAATAAACCCCGGTCCCACTCCCCTATCCTAATGCAACTTCCTAATCAATCTAGGTTGTTCGCAATCAAACTCTAGATCCGACAGATAGGAGCCCATATCCCACAGAAAACTTGCGTGATCACCCCCATCTCAAACCTGCGCGAAATAAGTGGTATTGAAACTTTATCTCTCCTCCACGTGTTCGATTTCTATTTGATCATTTTCATTTGCCCCAAAACAACTTACCACTAAAAACGCAAGCGATAACCACTATGGTTTTGACCCTTTGAGCCCAAAAACCATCCATTTTTATGACATGACTATCATTTATTACCATCGCCCATTAGCCCTAATATGCACAATAAACCTTGGTAATGCATTTTATTCCATATCCTTCTGCGCATTAACCCTGCACAAGCCTCCCGACTATTAAAGAAATATTTTTCCACCATTTTCTTGTCAAAATACCTCAAATTTCAACTCGTAGCCAATAGAAGATCATTGAGGAGCTCTATGTTGCTCCAAAGATCAGCAAGGAACTGTCCAAATCTGTACAAAGATTTAAGAAAAGGTTTTCGAAACCCTATACCTGCAAATAACAGGATTTTGTTCCAAATCAAGCCTGTTTTCAATTTGAAAAGCCTTTTAAAGAATATTTTCTCATTCAGAAATTAAAAATTAACAAAAGAAGCCATCAAAAAGACCAAAAAACAGGGCAAACCCTGTCAATTTTTCTCCAGAAACCATGTTTAAACTACTACCTACTACTTTGGAGGAAAATTGTAAGTTTTTACAGTTTCATGAGCTATTTCAAGATCCAAATTAAGCTAGAAAACCTCTGAAGGTATCCTAAGCCTCTGTGTCTAATTTCAAAACACTTTTTTAAGCCCAATTCCTTAGTGAAAGACTCAATAAACCCATGTTTCTTACTTAAAACTAGTCAAAAGCCAGTAAACCCTATTCAACGGACCTAATTGGAAATAAAGCCCAAATAAGAGACCATACTTTGCCTATTTTATCCAAGAAGCCTCTGCTAAAAGTAAAAATACTTCTGCAAAATGTCTAAACTTGCAGAAAGTAGCCAAAATGCCTAAAAAGCAGAGCTCTAGCAATCCCAAAGCTTCCAAAATGCCAAAATCCACTCCAGCCATGTCTTCTAAGACTGCTATTGTTGCCAATCCTTCACAACCCCCAGTCATAGACATTGAACACATTCCATTGGCTTATGTTGATTATAAGATAACAAATCCCATTGTTGAATTTAACCTGCTAGATATTCATAATTGGTGCTATTAGAAGTCCTAGATGATCAAGAAGAAGTCCATATTTGGGAATCCCATTTGCCTAAGTATGTTGTTCCATTAACTCATCCATGCCAAGAAGTTATTAGGTTATGTCAACAGTACTATGTGCCTAAATAGAGTGCCATAGTAAATGCCAATAAAGAAGCTATTCTTACCATTACTGCTGAAACTATTAACCAGATGCTACAACTTCATTCTGATCCTCAAGTAGTCCCTTTATCCATAGAGGGCCTTACAAAGCTATATATTGGCCTTGATTTTCCCAAAATATTCATGATTTTCCAGACATGTATGCCCTCACATGTAGAAATTCCTAAAAAAAATCCCCCATATTCTACTGCCAAATTCCCAAAAGGTTCAAGACATGTGATTTCCATGCTTTCCTTCATCCTAAGATATTTTACTGATGAACACACAAATGAGTCCATCTTGGGGTACTTATCCACTTTTACCCTAGGGAAACCCCCATTAGTAATATTTGATTATGTTGGTTTCATTGCAGATAATATTCATTATCAATTGATCAATTTTCCAATTGAAGGAGTGTTCAGATATACTTCCTTCCTTTTCCATATGTTTTTATACTTTCAATTAGATAATTTTCCAGTTACTCTCCAAAAGCTTGACATAGAGGGAAATCCTCTTTCTATCATTTTCTAGACATCTTTTCTCAGGAAAGAATGTACAGATTTCACTTATGCAGAATTTTCAGAGTTATTCCTACATCCAGTGATCACAATGTTAACAAAAATAGAGCATTCAAGGATAAATTAAGAAATGAAAAATATATTGCAATTTTCAAAGAAGAATAAAGTTGGTGATTGGTACCAAAATGAAAAACATACTGAAATTAGAGTTTTTGGGTCAAATTTGTTACCTTACAAATTACCCAAACATCCTTCAATGAGGATCTTTGCCTTGGAGTATATCAGGCAGATCCTAAAATCTAATTCTATAAATTTCATGAAAACAAAGAATAAAACAATTCAAATTAAAGAATCAGATAGGGCCATTCATCTGCAATCATAGGGATGCAGAGAAAGAAGCAGCAAAGCAGTACCCTAATAAAACTAAGGGTTAAATGTAAATCAACACCCTTCATTTATGAGGTAAAGCCAGAGATAGAAAAGTATGCAAATCAGATTGAGTGGATTGAAAATACCTTAATAGATGCAGTAAACAACAGTGATACTAGTCACACTTTGGAGACTGCAAATCAGCCAGAAAAATCCACTAAGAGAGTAAGGGAAGAAGGTTCCTATATTGCAGAAACTACAAATGAAACTAAATTCAAGTTAATATATAACAAGAGGCCTAAGTTAAGTTTGGCAGGTAAAGGAAAGGTAACAATTGATGTGGAAGAAACAAAGCTTATAGATACCAACACTGATTTGCCAGAAACAGATGCTGCCACTGTGATCATCAATGAGCCAAATACTAAGAATCATAATGAAGAACAAGTCAACAATGAAGATGCACAGTTGATAGAAAGAAAACAGAGCATGGAAGCCTCTTCATCACAGGCATCTGAGGAGAAAGACCTAGACATCAAATAAAAATACAAACAGATCAAGTTGAAGAATGAAGAGATAAAAAAAATATTTATTCTCAATATCTCAAACAGACACCAAGTGTGAAAAACAGAATTTGTCTACATTTTATTATTCAAATAAAAATCTAATTATGTCAGTGTTTCAGCCCAGAGACAAATTCCCAAAGACAGTGGCAGATTATAAAAAGGTTTATTTGGAAGTCCAGACAAATAAGATTCATGCTCCTGATCAGATTGAGTTCCATAGATAGACTTCATAAATGCTATACTCTATTGTCACAACTAAATCCATGAGTGCTCAAAAGCTCTAGAACACCATTTCCAACATCCAAGATCAGACGAAAATGGACAAAGCATCCTTGTATGCCAAAGATTTAAGGATAAAGTCCTTGGAAGAACTAGTTTTGCAGCTGGGATATGACCCTGCTAATATCAAAGCAACAGAGTTATTGGTGAAAAAGAAGAATGAAGATATTGCAGCTTTTAGGAAACAGCTCAAACTTCCTCAAAGTGAACATCCTCAAACAAAAGAAATAATAGAAGGACAAAAAGAAAAAGATGACATGATGAATTTGATTTTTCAGTTGACAGCCCAAATCAAGGAAATGGAAATATAGATGGACAAACTTGTCCAGGAGAAAGAAACACCAAAAATACTAGAGATTCATACAGTTATTCCTGTAATCACTACAACTGTGCCTTCAACTTTAGCTGAAAAATTAGCACCCAAAGAACAACTGGCTACTGCAGTGCTAGTAAATTCATCTACAACCTCAGCTACTGAATCATTTACAATAGCAGTTCAACATACAGATGAAGCCAGCAAACTAGTAAAGGCCATGGAGGAAATGTCTCTTAAGACAAATGAAATTAGCAGATTAAAACAGGTAGTAGAAAATCTTGAGAAGTCAAACAAATTGGCTCAGATAAATGAAAAAAAACATGAGCAAAATGCCATCTGACTGAATTAAGTATTGAAGAAATTGCAGAAGGAATTGACATTGAAGGAACAAATATCATATATCAAAAACTATCTTTGGAACAAAATCATTGAAGTCATCCATGATGTATGGCCTTTAATTCAGGTAATATTTGAACAGAAAGAGTTATTACTAGCAGCCCAAGCAGAAATTCAGAAGACTCAAACTGAACTGGCTGACAAACTAGAGCAAGCTTTAAAGCTGATCACATTACTTAATAGCAAAAAAAGACAAGAATTAAAAGAACTCAAGATTACTGATAGGACTGAAACTATCCTAGAAATTAGGAAAGTTACTACAAAGAAGAATCTGATGAAGCAAATGGAAGAAAAGCGTGATAATATGAATACTGCCATAACCAGGTTTATGGTCAAGTTTACAAATTTGAGGCAAAAATGACTGCCTGACATTATGGTCATTAATGATAAACTGATGCCTTAGAATGACTATGATAAAAATATTAGAGAATTTTCAAAGGAACAGTTAAATAAACCACCAGTACAAAGCATTCCAACAAGAAAAGTCCTACTTAGAAGTTTTGAGGACTTATTCTATTTACAGCATGACATAAGGCACATGTTTTTCATCAAGCCAACTTTTTCCAGATACACTGAAGCTGATGAAAACTTCAGGAAATTAAAGAAGATACAAATTCCTAAAGATGAGGATTGAAATTCACTCACAGATTTATTATGAAAGATAAAAAGACAGACAGATGAAAGGAAAACTATTTGTTGATTTACAATCAAAACATATTTTTACAGTGGTAAATAGTTTTGACTATGGTTAAAGAGTATACAAGTTAGAGAGTATCAGTGAATAAAGAGAATCATAGAAATACTATCAGACAATACAGATCAGATTCCAAAACAAATTTAAAATATCTAAAGCCAGCAAGGAAGACACCAAGGCAGCTCGCTGCATCTTATCCTCAAAGAAATTTCTATTTTTTGAATAAATATGACAGCTTGCTGATTTGTTAAGCAGTTGTCTCTATTATTGTTGTAAAGATATTTTATTGCCCTTAGATAATTCCTAGAATCATTCTAGGATATTTTGTAAATAACTATGTATAAATACTTCATCTTTAGAATTATTTTGTGTGAAATAAATTTCTGGAGATTGCTATAGTTATTTTTGTTGGATTTGAAGGCTTTTGTGATTCAAATTTCGAGTAGTAGACTGGATCAAACCAATTGGCATCATACTTCAAGATTCCTGTGTTGAGCTATTTGGAGTGAAGTATTTACTTACTTGTCATTGTCATCTTTCTTTGTTACATGCATCCATCTATGTTGGTTCTAAATTTGAATGAATAACTATGAGTATTACTATAGGATTTGTTAAGAGCACCATGTTTTTAACTAGTTATCATTTCTATGTTTTCCTCTGATTTCCAGTGTAGGTAACCCTTAATTTATTCATCTCTCATTTGACCTCTGCCACCTACTTCCTTTTCTGGATCAAAGGATTCCTAATTTCCCTTTATCCCAATTATACCACCTCATAAAAACAACTTTCCAAGATCTCCAAGAGTTATCTATCTTGCCCTGAAAACATTTGACTTTTTTGCCTTTATCCTAGTTCTGTTTGCTTTATTTTGACACCTTAGCCCAATGGACAAATAGATATCCCAATATCCATTCCTTCAAGTGAATTTTTCCCACCAAATCAATCAAAACCAAACCAAAGTTACACATTCATAACTAGCCTAATATTTACCAATCAAACAAAGTTAAATTTTAAAGAGAGAGCCCTCTCTGAACCCTAGGAAGGCTAGATCCTAGAGTTTGAAGTTGGTCTGTGGTTACCTCTAGTGTTCTTTGAATAAAACCAAAAATATCACAACTTTAGAATTACTAGAGTGATAACATAATGGTGGTAGAAGATTTTGAAAATATTTTTTGGCCACCCACTGGAGAAGAGCTTGGTGAATCTCTGATTGTAATGACTGTTTTTTTATCCTCTTCACTGCTTTGGTCTATATCCATATGGAATCTCACTCTCTTTTGGTATTTCATCTTGAATTCTTTTGTTGATGTGTCAATATCCATGTCAGAATGATCTTCTCTTGTCCTATTGTTTCCTATTTCTTTCTCTGTTTCCTTTCCCTTGTCTTCTTTAGCCCCTGTGGCTTTACTTTCTTGTGGAGTTGGGGTTTGAATGCCTAAGGTGGAAATCACCTATTCTTTAGCCTCTTGTAGTGTATTGGCTGCCCACTCTTCTTGATTCTTTAATTTTTCTATCTCCAACCTATGTGTATGAGTGTATAGTGTTGACTTGTTCTCCACCCTTTTCTTGGAGATGATCCCTATTGGGTCATAGGACCAGGTAAAACTGTGACTATAATTCATCTCCCTCAATATCTTATCTCCCTCCTCCCCTACCACTTTGTTGTTGCAAATAAAAGGACCAATTTGTGATTTAATCCTGAACTGAGATTTCTTCTTTGCAGAGACAAAATGAACCTCATCTACATTTATAATTTGTCTTATATATTCTAATGCAAAGATCCTCATGGGGAGGAAATTTGGTAGTTTGTAGGGGGCCAACTCACACCCATACTGTTATCACAAAATCAGACCTAATAGGCTGCCAATCAAATCAATCTCATGTAACTGTTTCAAACCAATCTTTTGATTGAGGCTTAGCCTCCTCAACCTGAGAGGGCTCTCTCAAGGGTTAATGATTTTTGATAGAAATATAGATGGCTAACTCAATGTGGGATAATAAGCAGATAAAAATGCATGTTGGTTTTAAATCACATTAGAAAGTGCACATTGGTCTTATGGAGTCATAATAGCTTCAGTAAAACCAAACAATCTACTTAGCATGGAAGTCAAGGCATATTAGAGTTCTAGTCCAGAGATACACATGTGAAACTGTAGAACACACAGTCAGTTTGTCTATGAACGAAGTCAAAGCATCAATGATGAATTTTGAGTAACATAAGCGAACACCAATGCAATAGGATAATAAAAAGATTCCATTATAACAAGAACACACTAGAACTCTTTATGAATCTTGAGTTGGCTAAGTAAAAAAATCTGTATTAAATTGAAAACCAGTCCCTTACAATAAACACAGTATTTTTGCTAAAAATGCCCAACCCCTGCATATTCGACTTCTTGATCTTTTATATATCTTTTACAATATAGGATAACCTTATCCTCAACTAGATACATCGAATTCCTACTGTTTGACACCTTTCCTAACCATATAACATGGTATTTATTACAAAATGACAGTTGCAAACCTAATGAACAATCATATTAAAAATAGGATTCAAACTCCTTAACTCTACTCATAACAACCTTATCTAAACTATATTAAATCATTTTTCAATTTTATTCCCATAAGGTTGAATCCATATGATAAGATCCAACACTTTATGACCTTAATGCTGATCTCCTGCAAACTAGGAAATTTTCCCCTATTTTCTAGGCTTAGGATTCTTTATGTTCTTGAGACACTCTGACCACTATGAACCCATGACTTTGACGTTATTTGCTGTTAGGAACTGAAATAACATATGTCCAAAATCATCCTTAAGAGCCATTTGTACAAAACCACCATCAAACTGTCCAAAATAGCAGAAACAGACATGCGCTACGAAAACAACACAGTTTCGTAGCGCTTTTCGTAGCGTGACCTTTTAACCCATTTGCGTTAAAATTTTTTGTTTATTTCCTCCAAGGTTATCTTCAGATTCACTTAACACAACTTCCCAAGAAATTTCAGGTCATAATACACATATTTTCCCTCCAAAAATTTATGATAAAGGGTGAAAAAAGCTACTATAGCAGTTTCGTAGTGCTTTTCACCCTTTTTGCACTATTTGCAATACGAAACTGCTGAGTGAGTAGTTTTGTCTAGATTAATTCAAAATTCAAACAAAAAATATGTCAAAACTTCAAAATACCATTGTTTTAATCAAAACAAACAGTCATATGAACTAAAAACCCAAATTTCATGAGATTTATTCTTCATTTTCCCATTAATTTAGCCTTTGACTTTTTAATAATTTGTCATTCTGCACCTTTGTTTTTTAGTTCATCCTGAGTCAGTTTCAGCTATAGCTCCAAATCCTCCACTTGGTCTCTTAGTCTTCTATTACTGGCTCTCAAGTGAGTATTGATCACTATGACAATTTTTGCTTCCTTGATGGCTGGAACTGTCCATATAAAAAATTGTTCTTCACTGCTTGGAATCTCAGACCTAGAACCAGATTGGCCTTCCCATACTGCCTTTATTCTTTTGAACTATGTTTTCTCAACACTATGCTTTCTGGCCCTTTTCCTCATCATAGCAGTCTCTTGATTTGCTAACCTCAATTTCTCCTCAAGATGTTGACACTCTGTCACCTCTACTTTTTCCTTCATTTTTCTGCTAGTTGCATGCTCCACTGTTGGTGATGAGAGTTCAACCACCTCTTCAGGGTCTTTGACTGTTTCAATAGTTTCTTGGACCTCCTTGCTACCTTCCTTGAGATTCTTAGCATGCCTATTTAAAGGCATCCTTGCTTGACAGATAAAGGCTACATTTTCACCCTAAAATTCAATTTTCTTTGCTGACTTAACCCTTTTCTATTTGTGTTCATCTACTCCAATGAAATCAACTTGCACAATGGGTGACTTTTCTATATCAATTGCATGAAATATGTCATCTAAATTTCCCTTTTTCACTGGTATGTCCTCTATACCTGAAACAATTGTTTTTCCTTTTGATGCCACTACTTGGCTTCTTGTCGCTCTCTTGATTTCCTGCTTGCTGGCAACTTGCATTTTTTTAGCCTCTGACACTTTTTGACCTCTGTTTTGCAGGTGATGGAGTTGCTGCAACAAGAAATTTTATCTTTGTTGTCCTTTTCTCAACTTGTTTCCTTAGTTTCAACTTTACAAACCTCTTTTCTTTTGCAACCACAGGCTGACTAGACTCTGCTACTGGTGATGAAGGAGTCCCTTTAGTTTTAGGGTTTCTAGCTGGGGTTAAGGTTTCTAGTTCAAATCCATTCATAAACAAAAGGGAATACCAATCTCTGCTTATTTTCTGAAGCTCATTCAAAACCAATAACTTTATCAAACCATGGTGAAACAAATATTTTTCACAACCATCAGATTTGTCTTATACTTTATCAGACATTTTGGCAAGGCTCCTAAGTAAGTAAAAAGGTAAATCTAGTGATATCATACCTGTGAAATGCAGAAGTAGCTTGAAATGATAAGTATAAACTTTATGGTACCTGCCTTCACATGTAAAGTATATTTGAATGTTGAACAATAGCTTAGCATAGGTGTCTTTTATATAGCTTCTAGGTATTGCATTATTTAGGTCCATATCTGCATACATGGGTTTCATAAATTCCTTGCATGGTTCCATGTCAAACTTAAAACCTTTAAACCAAGTCTCTTGCCCCCTTGGTATTTCTGTCACAGAAGCAATGATCTCAGGTGTGACTGGCACATTTAACATCCCAATTTTGGTAGTCGTTCCACTGAAGTGTAAGGAAAATTCTTTAGACACCTGTGTGTGGCAACCTTGCAGCTTTTCACAAAATTAGAGACAACCTACTTTGCTAAAATCCTCCATCACTGTTTGATCTTCAATTATAGCCTTCACATTTTCAGGCTCATATCTTAAGCAATGTCCTCATCTGTGGACTTTCTTCTCCTATGTCATGCTTCTTTAGAAAAACCTGTCAGCTTCTCTTGAACTTGTAAAATAGCCTCGCTTGAGAATATGGAACAGCCTCACTTGAGAATATAGAAGATAGCCTTTGTATAGAACACCCACAAGCTTAGCTTGACAGCTTCAGAGCTTAGACACTCGTATGGAAGCAAATGAAAACGAGAATGAACAAATTAGGCAAGATTTTGAATTTAAGGTGTCATGACAATGATGACTATGAGATAGGTAAGTACATTGAATCTGATCTCTATCTGACTCACCATACCCCTATCCTATCATTCCCCAATAGATTCTGACAGATTTTCTCTTAATTGACAAGATGGTTAAGAAACCTCGTTTTTGTAGTGCCCACAGTGTATTTTTCGTAGTTTGCACTACGAAAGTATCAGCGCTTTCATAGCGTAAATCCTCTTTTTTGAACTAGCGGCGCTACGAAACAGAGGATTCTTGGATAATTGCATAAATTTAACCCGAAACCTTATGAAATGATCCCTAAATGAAAAATATGAGTATTTGATCATGGAATGGACCTCTAAAGACTTTATTTGAATTCAATGGTGACCTTTAAACTTATAAAAATTGTTAACCTACCCTTAACCAAAACCTAAAATGACTTTCAAACCCATTTTAAGACCATGATCAAAAACAGAGTTGACATAATGATGTTTTGAAAATTTTTGAGTGATAACAATGGCTCCACTTGGGATAGTGTGCCCCTGTGGTACATTGAGAACCAGTAGTTCCAGTTTTTCTATCCATTTTCTTGACAAAAACAGAAAAAACTTTGAAATCGCCAAGCTTCCTCCTCAAGCTCTAATGGCCTTCACCTCGGGCTCAAGCTTGCTGGTTTAGCTTATCATTATTAGCATAAAAACTCATAAAATGGAATATGTACAATGACATGAATAATCAATCAGATTTTAGGAAGAATAATGCTTCAAAAACTTGCCATTTATAGGTCCTCCAGCTTATGATTTTTCATCCATTTCCTGCAGTATGTAAGTATTGTTTCCATGAAAATCAGCTACCTTGAAAGGACCTTTCCATAAGTTCTCAAACTTACCATGTTTGCCTTTCTCTTAAATTTTGGCCTCCCATTTCAGCACTTCATCTTGAATTTGAAAACTTTCTTCCTTGATATTTTTATCAAATTTCCCCTTGATTATGTTTTGAGATTGTTGATTGTTGTTATAAACCTTATTCCTCTTCTCTTGCAGAGCTATCAGTTGATTAATTCTCCTCTGGACTGCATTTGGTTCCTCTTCTAGCCCTTGAATCATCTTCATGATAGGTACCCCTAGTGATGTAGGAAAAATAGCCTCAACGCCATATACCAATTCATATGGTGAAGTTCCAATTGACCTCTTAGTGCATATTCTATCAATCCATAAGTCATATTTCAGCTTCAAATTCCAAGCCTTCTTATTCTCCTGCAACACCTTTTTAATGATCCCCACAAGACTCTTGTTAGAAGACTCATCAAGACCATTCCCTTGCGGATAGTATGCAGTAGAATGCCCAAGAGTAATATGATATTGATGACAGAAATTTATCAGCTTCTTAGACTTAAATGCATGTGCATTATCAATTATAATCTTCATGGGGCAACCAAACCTAGACAAGATATTATTTTCTAAGAAATAAATAATTACAGAATCTTTTGTTTGCCTAGTTGGGATTGCTTCAATCCATTTGGTGAAGTAATCAGTCGTTGTAAGAATCCAGCGATGCTGATCTGATGATGATGGATGAATCTCCCCAATAAAATCTAGCCCCCACTGCTGGAAAGATGCTTCTACATAGATAGGCATCAAAGGTAAAGGTACAAGCTTTTTCTTACCCTCGAAAATCTGGCATTCATGGCAGGCAACAACCCTCTTGTAGACATCCTTAAACATGGTAGGCATATAATACCCTGCTCTTAGAATCTTGTTTACTGTCGCCTTCCAATAATGGTGACCTCCACAATCTCCTTTGTGGAACTCCTCAATTACTTTATCAGCCTCCTCTTCCAGCAAACAATTCAACAAAATTCCGCCAGTATCCTTCCAAAACAGATTTCTGTCAAAAATAAAATATCTCAAAGATTTCAGCTTAACAAACCTTGCTTTGGACTTTGATAGATCAGTAGGTGCTTTATTATGTCGTAGGACAAAAAAAACCTCCTTGTACCAATATGAAGTGATGTATTTTTCTTCAATAGGAACTAGTTCTTCTTCATCATCTGAAATTTCTGATATTTCTGCAATAAAATTTATGTCAAGACAGTTAAATTTTGACTACACCATCATCTTTTCTAAGCGTTGCCCTTTGACCAATTTTGTTGGCTTAATATCTACATCATACTCTAGAAATTTGGCAATCCATTTCCCCCTTTTACCATCAGGGTCGGCTTGAGTGAGGATGTCTTTCACAACAGTATTAGGAACAAACGCCACAATATGAGAATGCAGAATATAAATTCTGAAATATTTGATAGCCTTCACCAAGGCATGTGCCTGCTTCTCTAAGATATTATACTTCAGCTCAGAATTGGCTAATGTCCTACTAAATAAAGAAATTGTCTGTTCAATACCTTGTTGTCCCTTTTGTAGCAGAACTCTAGCAATAGTATTCTCTGATGCAAAAGTGAAAACCAGAAATTCCTTTGAAAAATCTGGACTGATCAATACCGGTGCTTGTGTGAGTGCCCTTTTTATTTCTTCAAATGAGTGTCTTGCTTCTGTTTTCCACTTAATATCAACCCCCTTCTTTAGTATCCTTGTTATTTCCTTCACAATCTCAGCAAAATTAGGAATAAATTGCCTTACAAAATTTACCTTTCCAAGGAAAGATTGAATCTCCTTCCTACTTCTTGGCAAATCCACCTTCTGAAATGCATTGACCCTGCTTGGATCAATCTTAATCCCATCTTTAGAAATGATATGTCCAAGTAATTTAATTGAATTTAAAGCAAAAACACTTTTGGTGGGATTTAGAGAGATACCAAACCTTCTACACTTCAGCAGAATTATTTCTAGGTGTTTCAAGTGATCTTCTTCCCTCCTTGAGAAGACTGTTATGTCATCAAGATAAACAACCACCATCTTGTCCTTCTCTTCAAAAAATGCAACATCCATTGCCCTTTGAAAGGTAGCTTCTACATTCATGAGACCAAATGGCATCTTGGCGTGCATGAAAGTGCCCCATGGCATAGTAAAGGTTGTTTTTTCCTGATCATCAGGATGTACAAGAATTTGATTATAACTTCAAAACCCATCAAGCATAGACATTCTCTAAGAACCAACAATATTTTGCAAAATTTGGTCCATCTTTGGGAGGGGATAATTGTCCTTCAGGGAGGCTTTATTCAAATTTCTAAAGTCAATACATATTCTGATTTCTCTACTCTTTTCCCTAATTGGTACCAAATTCGCAAGCCAATTTGAAAATCTAATTGGGACAATGATTTTAGCATCAAAGAGCTTTTTGACCTCCTTCTCAATCAATGGCATGAGACGTGGATTGATCCTTCTCAACTTCTGCTTGAAGGGATTTTCATTTTCTTTTATGGGAATTGTATGCTGAATAATGGTGGGATCATATTCTTTCAAATCAGCATAGTTCCAAGAAAAGACATCTATGAATCTCTTAAGCATTTCAACATACTTAAACTTCATATCAGCTGAAAGAAACTTTGAAAGTTTAATCATTTTTGGCATGGCTATTGTACCAAGGTTATAGGTCTCGACTTGTTCATCATCAGCTTGTAACTTAGGGGATTTAAAAACATCATTCTGATCAAAAAAAAATTCTAAAGGTATGAGTCCCTTTGGTATGGAATTGTTCTTTAATTGCAAAACTTCAGAATTCCCTTTAGATTTAGCCAGCATATTTTGCTGATCTACTTGTACATTTTCAAACTCTTCTTTCAGCTCAATAAAAAATTTTACTTGTTGATCATCCTCAGAAACTTGCCAATGAGCAATATTATCAGTAATAGCTGGTCTATGGCGAATCTCAACCTCATATTTTTCTGTGGAATGCATAGGAATAATGAAAATACTGGCAGAGACAACAAGGAAATCAACAATGGAGTTTTGTTCTCTAGTTTTGACCATGAATGTATAGGCTTGAAAGTTTTCTAACATGTCCAAAACCAAGTTCCTATATTCTCGCATCCTTGTATCTTTTGTTTTATAAACACCTTCAACCTGTTTAATGACTAATTCTGAGTCTCCAAAAACAGAAATTTTTCGAGCATTCATTTTTTTCAAAACTTCTAGACCCAAAATCAAGGATTCATACTCAACCATGTTGTTCGTGCCATCAAAGTTCAGTTTATAGGAAATGAACTTACTCTCATCACTTGGATTTTTAATCCAAATCCCTGCTCATGCTCCTTCTCTGTCTGCTGATCCATCAAAATGCAATGACCGCCAACCTTCCACCTCCTTATCATTGACTTGTTGATCTTATGTTTTTTTATTTTCAAACTGTTGAATTTCAGAACTCTGATTTTATGTTTTCCTCCCCTCTTCTGCTGCACTATTCAACTCATTGAAAATAATAGCAAAACCAAGTTCAGTATCAAGATCATAAATTGGAAAATTTTAGAGTTTGTCTTTACTACTCACCATGTAGGCCATTCTTGTCTCTCGGTATAATCTTCTTTGCTTCCCAAAAACAGGGATGGTAGCATAAGTAAGATCCATCTGCATTGTACCTTTAATTTTTGCTGCCCATGACCTTGACAACAACATACCAAACTTCGGTGGAATGTCTGCTACTACAATTTCCATGACTACAGTCTTAGCAGGAACTTGTGTTAGACCAACAACAACATCCTTGATTAAACCAATGCATTGAACTCTTTTCGAATAGAAATAAAACAAGTCTTTATATGGCCTAGTTATTTCCAACCCCATTTTTTCCATGATTACTTTGGGCACAAAATTGTGAGAGGCCCCTGAATCCAACATAGCATTATGCAATGTCATGTCGTGAATGCTAAGACTCACATAAAAAGGAGGGACCTCTTCATTCTGTTCATCTTCTAGTCTTGGTCCCAAATATATGGTTGGATGATCTTCTAATACATTCAAGATATCAACAGCTCCTGGTTGTGAATTTAACATTTTAACAATCTTGCTTCTATATTCATCTACTTTGAAAATCTCACCAAAAGGGACTAATATTTTTATCTTAGAAATTTCATTCTCAAGATTGAAAATAGAAACAGATTTTTCAGCTTCTTTGATAAGAGGAACAGCTGGTGTATCTTTCTTACCTTCAGCGACCTTAGGAGCATCCTTCTTGCCATCAACAACCTTAGGTGTATCTCTCTTAGGCTGTGTTTTGTTTGTAATAATAGGCACATTTCTATTTCTGAGATTATATTGTTTTTGCATATTGAAAATAGCATGTTGATACCCCTTTAGATAGTTTGATGTTTCTTCTTCATGATTTTTTTGATCTGACTGATCATGTTCTTATTTTTTCAATAAAATTCCAAACGTTTCCTCATCAAAACAGTGAATAGACTCCTTAGGAACTTTAGGATCATCTTCTTCATCAATCATATTATGTTGGAATGGAGGTCTCACTGGAGGATCAGGCTGTTGATTTATGTTTTCCCTTGGCCTTTGTTGATTCTAAGGTCTCCTGAACTGAGGGTTTTTAATTGAGGTTCATGTTGTGCAGGAGGAGTAGAGGTATTCCCAAGGGCTAATCTATCCATAAACTTTTCCATTATTTTTATCATTGAATCCAGCTTATCCTAAGAGGTAGAGGAGGAAGGCTTCTCTTCTTCTTTCAACTTAGTCTTACCCATTTTTGAATTTTTGGTTGCTATCAAGTTAACCTCCACTTTCATTGCATCACTTTTCATTTCAGCAAGTGTAGGAGATTCCCTTTCTCTCACCAGTATAGAAAACTCATAGTCAAAAGCTTCAACATACCTCATTTGAGCTAAGGCTTGCGGTGGTTTAAAATAAGCAGGAATAGAGTCTAATACCTTATTAAACCTTTTTGAAAAATTTTGAACAGATTCATCAGCATCTTTCTTCAAGGTACTATACTCGGTGAGGGCTTGTACTGGATTGGTTCTATTTCCCCATTTTCTTAGGAAAACATCTTCAAATTCATTCCAATTATGAATACTTACAGGAGTAAGAGATTTATACCACTTCCTAACCTCACCAGTAAAACTCTAAGAAAAAAAACTCAACTTAACATCTTCATCATCAACCTCCTCCCTGTCTATAAATTCATTAAATTGATCCACATGGTCTTATGTTGTAATGTCTTCATCACTTCCCCAAGTTTTGATTCTAGCAGCATATTTTCTAGGGAGGTCATGTAAGACAGCTGGAAGAGCAAGAGGGGCATATCTAGTAGGTGAAGCAGGTGGATTTCTAGCCATAGTTAGAGGAAATGTAGTAGCTTTAGGGATGGCAGAAATAGAGGATGAAAAACTGCTCTGAGGACTATTTGGTCTCTATGGTTCACTGATAATTGAACTCCAATTTGGAAGGGGAAAACCATCTTTACTTTTCAATAATACTTCAAAAGGGTCAAGCTCTTTTAATTTATCTAAAATACTCTTTTTCCAACAATAACTCAGAAGTAACAAGTTCCCAAAACTCTTCTTTGTCTTCCTGTGTTACTAGAGCTGAGGTATCAATTCCTCTCTTATGCAAGTCTAAGATAATTTCAATTAGTTTTTTTTTCACTTTCTGATCTAAAATAAACCTCCTGAATTTTATCATCGACTCTTTTATCTTCAAGACTTCTTAAAATTTCATAGGACAAGGATTTCAAATGTGATGGAGTACCTGATATTTCATAAATTCCTTTACTACCTCTGGAAATGGTGTTTTGATTATCCACAATGGTAGGTGGATCTGGGCCAGGATTACTCCTCGTGTATCTCCTTCTCGAAGCCACCTTTAATCAGATAAACTTTAAATGGAGTCACCAAGGTAGATGCAGCCTCGAAAAACTTTCTAAGCTCCTGCTACCATCAGAAGTTCAACTTTAAAATCTCGAGAAAGTATAATCTTCAAACTCCCAATAGACCCACCAAAATGTTATCACAAAATCAGACCTGATAGGCTGCCAATAAAATCAATCTCATGTAACCTTTTCAAACCAATCTTTTGATTGAGGCTTAGCCTCCTCAACCTGAGAGGGCTCTCTCAAGGTTAATGATATTTGATAGAAATATAGATGGCTAACTCTATGTGGGATAATAAAAAGATAAAAATGGATATTGTTTGTAAATCACATTAGCAAGTGCACATTGGGCTTATGGAGTCATAATAGCATTAGTAAAACCAAACAATATACTTAGCATGGAAGTCAAGGCATATCAGAGTTCTAGTCCAGAGATACACATGTGAAACTGTAGAACACATAGTCAGTTTGTCTATGAAGGAAGTCAGAGCATCAATGATGAATTCTGAGTAACATAATCAAACACCATTGTAATAGGATAATAAAAAAATTCCATTAGAATAAGAACACACTAGAACTCTTTATGAATCTTGAGTTGGCTAAGTAAAAAACTCTGTATTAAACTGAAAACCAGTCCCTAACAATAAACACAGCCTTTTTGCTAAAAATGTCCAACCCCTGCATATTTGACTTCTTGATTTTCTATAGATCATTTACAACATAGGATAACCGTATCCTCAGCTAGATACATCAAATTCCTACTGTTTGACACCTTTCCTAACCATATAACATGGTATTTATTACAAAATAACAGTTGCAAACCTAATGAACAGTCCTATTACAAATAGGACTCAAACTCCTTAACTCTACTCATAACAACCTTATCTAAACTAGATTACATCATTTTCCAACTGTATTCCCATAAGTTCGAATCCAGATGATAAGCTCCAACACTTTATGACCTTAATGCTGATCTCCTGCAAACTAGGAAATTGTCCACTGTTTTCTAGGCTTCGGATTCTTTGTGTTCTTGAGACATTCTTACCACTATGAACCCATGACTTCGAGGTTATTTGCTATCAGGAACTAAAATAACATATGTCCAAAATCATCCTTAAGTGCCAGCTATAAAAATTCACCATCAAACTGTCCAAAATAGCAGAAACAGACCTGCGCTATGAAAACAGTACAGTTTCGTAGCGCTTTTCGTAGTGCAGCCTTAACCCATTTGCCTTCAAAATTTTGGTTTCTTTCCTCCAGGGTTATCTTCATATTCACTTAACACAACTTCCCTAGCAATTTCAGGTCATAATACACACATTTTCCCTCCAAATATTTATGAGAAAGGGTGAAAAAATCTGCTACAGTAGTTTCGTAGCGCTTTTCACCCTTTTTGCACTGTTTGTGCTACGAAACTGCTAAGTGAGCAGTTTTGTCCATATTTCTTCAAAATTAAAACCAAAAATGTGCCAAAACTTCAAAATACCACTGGTTTAATAAAAAAAAATAGTCATATGAACTAAAAACCCAAATTTCATGAGATTTATTCTTCATTTTACCTTTGATTTAGCCTTTGACTTTTTAATAATTTGTCATTTTGCAACTTTGTTTTTTAGTTCATCCTGAGTCAGTTTTAGTTGTACCTCCAAATCCTCCACTTGGTCTCTTAGTCTTCTATTACTGGATCTCAAGGGAGTATTGATCACTCTGACAAATTTTGCTTCCTTGATGGCTGGAACTGTCTATGTAAAAAATTGTTCTACACTGCTTGGAATCTCAGACCTAGAACCAGATTGGCCTTCCCATGCTGCCTTCATTCTTTTGAACTTTGTTTTCTCAACACTATGCTTTATGGCCCTATTCCTCATCATAGCAATCTCTTGATTTTCTAACCTCAATTTCTCCTCAAGATGTTGACACTTTGTCACCTCTTCTTTTTCCTTCATTTTTCTTCTAGCTGCATGCTCCAATGTTGGTGATGAGAGGTCAACCATCTCTTCAGGGTCTTTGACTGTTTCAATAGTTTCTTGGACCTCCTTACTGCCTTCCTTGAGCTTCTTAGCATGCCTAGTTAAAGGTTTCCTTGCTTAAAAGATAAAGGCTGCATTTTCACCCTCAAATTCAAGTTTCTTTGCTGACTTAACCCTTTTCTGTTTGTGTTCATCTACTCCAATGAAATCAACTTGCACAATGGGTAACTCCTCTATATCAATTGCATGAAGGATGTCATATAAATTTCCCTTTATCATTGGTCTGTCCTCTGTACCTGAAACAACTATTTTTCCATTTGATGCCACTACTTGGCTTCTTGTCACTCTCTTGATTTCCTTCTTGTTGGCCACATGCTTTTTCTAAGCCTCTTTGACACTTTTTGACCTTTTTTTTGCAGGTGATGGAGTTGTTGCAACAAGAGCTTTTATCTTCTTTGTCCTTTTCTCAACTTGTTTCCTTGGTTTCAACTTTACAAACCTCTTTTCTTTTGCAACCACAGGCTGACTAGACTCTACTACTGGTGGTGAAGGAGTCCCTTTAGTTTTAGGGTTTCTAGCTGGGGTTAAGGTTTCCAGTTCAAATCCATTCATAAACAAAAAGGAAGACCAATCTCTGCTTATTTTCTGAAGCTCATTCAAAACCAATAAATTTATCAAACCATGGTGAAACAAATATGTTTCACAACCATCAGATTTGGCTTGTACTTTATCAGACATTTTGGCAAGGCTCCTATGCAATTAAAAGGGAAAATCTAGTGATATCATACCTGTGAAATGCAGAAGTAACTTGAAATGATAAGTACAAACTTTATGGTACCTGCCTTCACATGTAAAGTGTCTTTGAATGTTGAACAACAACTTGGCATAGGTGTCTTTGCTACAACTTCTAGGTATTGCATTATTCAGGTCCATATCTGCAAACTCAGGTTTCATAAATTCCTTGTATGGTTCCATGTCAAACTTAAACCCTTTAAATGAGGTCTCTTGCCCCCTTGGTATTTCTATCACAGAAGCAATGATCTCAGGTGTGACCGGCACATTTAACATCCCAATTTTGGTAGTTGTTCCACTGAAGTGTAAGGCAAATTCTTTAGACACCTGTGTGTGGCAACCTTGCATATTTTCACAAAGCTGGAGACAACTTGCTTTGCTAAAAGCATCCATCACTGTTTGATCTTCAAGTATAGCCTTCACATTTTCATGCTCATATCTTAAGCAATGTCCCCCTATGTGGACTTTCTTCTCCTCTGCCATGCTTCTTTATAAAAACCTATCAGCTTCTCTTGAATTTGTAGAACAACCTTGCTTGAGAATATGGAATGGCCTCGATGGAGAATATGGAAGATAGCCTTTTTATAGAACACCCATAGGCTTAGCCTGATAGCTTCAGAGCTTAGACACTCGTATGGAAGCAAATCAAAACGAGAATGACCAAATTAGGCAAGATTTTGAATTTAATGTGTCATCTCATAACTAAATGATGCTTCACTCTTGCCCTATCATGACAATGATGACTATGAGATAGGTAAGTACATTGAATTTGATCTCTAACTGACTCACCATACCCCTATCCTATCATTCCCCAACTGATTCTAACAGATTTTGGCTTAATTGACAAGACGGTTAAGAAACCACGCTTTCATAGCGCCCACAGTGTATTTTTCGCAGTTTGCGCTACGAAAGTATCAGTGCTTTCGTAGCACAAATCCTCTTTTATGAACTAGCAGTGCTATGAAATGGAGAATTATTGGCTAATTGCATAAATTTAACCTGAAACCTTATGAAATGATCCCTAAATGAAAAATGTGAGTATTTGATCATGGAATGGACCTTTAAAGGCTTTATTTGAACTAAATGGTGACCTTTAAACTTATAAAAAATGTTAACCTACCCTTAACCAAAACCTAAAATGACTTTCAAACACATTTTGAGACTATGATCAAAAGCAGAGTTGACACAGTGATGTTTTGAAAATTTTTGAGTGATAACATCACTAACCAATTGACAGGAAAATTCGAATGAGGAGCCTTGGAGCAGAACATGAAGAAAACCTTTTATTTTGGAATGAAATGACACACATTTCTACTTTTGAATTCCCTATCAGAGATCTAGGAGGAGTGACACAAGTCCACATAATTCCCCCATCTTCTCTACCAAAATTTCATGGTTTGGAAAATGAAGATCTAGATACATTTTTATTTGAGTTTGAAGTACTTTGTAGAGGACATGATTATTGTAATGATTCTCAAAGGTTGGAAATGCTTCCTCTTACTTTAAAAGTAGCGGCTCTCCAATGATTCATGAGCCTTGGTGGGAACTGCATTCAAACATGGGATGACATGAAGAATGTATTCTTGAAAAATTATCAAGGATTTTGCAAGGCCACTAAAGATATTTTTAATATGATACAAGGGGAAGATGAAAGCTTGGAGGACTACGTGGAGCAATTTCAGTACAACCTTCAAAAATCAAAGCATAAGCATTTGATAAAAGAGATCTTGAAAACACTCATTCTTAAACGAATATAAGATGAATTTTTAGAAATTTAAATCTAATGGGAAAAGGTGATGCTTTTCAGTTATCATATGATGATGTTTGTGAATTATTCACAAGGTATTAAAGAGTAATCCCCAAGGCTGGTAAGAATTCTAGAGAAATTTCTTCTTTCCTTTCCAAATCTATTACAAGAACATGATATGTAGGAGATGAAATCAATGATTTATTTGAACATTTGAAAATTTATTTTATTAGCTCAATAAATTCACAATTTCATGTTTTGCAGGCTAATAAAAAGCAAGAGAAATTTGAAGAAGTTTTTTTCCCTCGATGCCGAAAGAAACACCCCATGGGTAACTACTCTTTCTTACCTAGGACGAAAGCAACATATCAAAGAGATAAAGAAGCTACAAGCTCACAACCATGGAAACCATGGCCTACATGTATGGATCAAAATTCTTCCTCTCCATTTTCTTACTTGCATAATCCATTATGGAATACTCCTGTGTTAGGGAATCCATACCAATCTCAATATAACCCCCACCAATCTTGTCCACAAGATTGGTATGGCTCATGTTCTGATTACATGACTACTCTCCATCATCCTGTAGTAGAAACACATTATCCATATTCTTTACCAGCTTTTCAACAACATCTTGTTTGTCTATCAAAATCAATGACACAACCTAATCAACTACATCATAAAAATACTCCATGCAATACAAAATTTCTTGTTCAATCCATTCCACACCCTCACAATAATAAACAAGTACAACATTCTTACAGTGTTGAACTGAAAAAATTACCCACCCTTCTCACTCATTCTATATCACATGCACCATTGTGGAAAAGTTATATTAAGATTGGGAAGGCTTCAAATCCAAAATTTTCAAAATTCATGGAAGAAATTCATGACATGAAAACAATGGGAAATCAAGAGAGTCAAGGATATATTGAATATTTGTTTCACTCCACCATTTGTTTGCATCATCACTCCATACTTCAAGAATTTTTGGCACCATCTTTTCAAGGGAACTTGGTCTCTTCTACCCCGATATTTATTAATGTGTATTTTTATAATTTGGATATGTATATACTTGAGGCCTTATTTCAAAAATGATTCCATTTGAAGTACTCTCATACGTAGAGATATTTCATCTTTTTCAAAGTAAAGTAGGTTAGTGTAGAAAATAAAATAAATAAGTACATAAATAAATACATTTATTTATATGTAAAAAGAGTTATGTTTGATGAAATATGTTGTGTAAATAGATATCAGTGATAGATATTTGAATTTGTTTTTTTATGTATACATATTATATTTAAAATCATATTTCTACAAACACTCATCACCATTTTCGAAAAAATGTTTATTTATCATATTTTATGGCTTGTAGGCTTCATGAAATTTTTGGAAAAATAATTTGGATAGTCATGTTTTTAGGGAAAAAATGGGAATATTTTCCAAACATTTTTATATAATAAGTATATCTTGATTTATACTTTACAACCCAATTTGAATCACTCAATGTGGATCTCAAATGAAAATTTTATGATCAAAACATTGAAAGGGTGTCTAGTAGGTAGCTCGGGGACAGAGTTGGGACAATATGTTTTTGGAGGCCTAAATGACTATATTTTGAAACCATGTTTCTATGGTATATTATCCTATGAATATATTTTAAAATTAAATTTTAATCACTCAATTTCGATATCGTATGAGAAACTTATGACCAAAACATTGACTGTCTATCGTAAATCAACATTCTTATAATGCTGTTTTTTTTTCTCTTCATTAACACATTTGACCTGGTAATTCTTATTTTATTAAAAAACTAATTCTATTGAAGATATATACATGAGTTTAATCTCATTTCAATTTTTTATCGGCTCAACCCATTATCAAATTAAAGCATTACGCTCAAAAAATGAGCTATTGGTATAAGTTGGGAAATAGAAAACAAATATTTTATGCAAGTCGTTCTCAACATGTTCGACACGTCATCTCATGGAAATTTTAAAACATATTTCTATTGGATATATCCCTCTGAATTCAACTTCATTTAGATTTGAAATCACTCAAATAAGACAAACAAAAAATAAGTTATGATTAAAACATTGTTGGTTAGTATGGTTGGCCACCGCTCCCCCATAGGTAATAAATTAAATTTACATTGTTAATTTTTTTTCGTGGATTTGTTTTATAGAGTAAATACTTGTATATTATTGGGTTAAGATAGCTCATACACCTCTCTTATTCCATGATTTTATGTTTTATTGCAGGTAAATGCTCGTTTTTTGCAGGCCTGAGGAGAATAAATGAGGTCCATTTATGAAAAAGTGATTCTTGAAGACAATGATAATGAAATAAGGGAATTTCATCCAAGCCTCTATTAATAAATTTAATATCAAATGATGTTGAGTTTTTTTTAGGTGTCGTGATCTAAAATGTCTTATAATATCTGGCTACAAATTTCCTGCTAATACCTACCAACAAGAAAATGGTGTGAAGACATTTTCATTACTTGATGGATCCATAACAAGAAAAATGAAGAATTGAAAATTCAAGTCATTGTCACCAAATAATTTTTCTAAAAAACAATTTTTTCCATTTATTCACCACTGACAGATTGTTGTTCCTGGAAACAGATTTTTGTTCCCTTAGGAAACAACATTGTTGCAATCAAAATCACAACTGTTGTAACTTAAGTTGTTTATTTATTTATTGTTTTTCAATAAAGTGTTGTTTCTTTTATGATATCTCTTATGTATTTATGTTTCAGATGTTCAAATTGAGAACTTTTGTTCCTTCGTCAAAATAAAAGGAATCTTTTAAGTTTCATGCTCATGCTCCACATCTACCCCTTCATTGCCCAATCTTATCAAGTATATGGTTGCCTCAGATCTCATATAAAAAATCTTATGGTAAGTCTTGTCAGGAATGATTTACTCATAATTACTCATTATTTTTTAAAGTGACTATGATTGTTGGATGACTAATCCTTCTCCATGTCACCTTGATAAGATCACCCATTGAAATAGTTTTTGGGAGGGATTTCCACAGTCACACTTGATACTTCATGCCTACAAACCTAAAATGGTATGGATAGTTTCAAGGTTGTAACATGAAAAATAGTAATATTGGATAAATAATTCTCAAATCGTAATTATTGCTACCTTAGCCACATTTTTTGTTTCCTTGGTTACGGTTGTTGTTCCCTTAGTCACAATTGTTGTTCCCTTGGTCTTGATTGTTGTTCCCTTAGTCACTGTTGTTGTTCCCTTGGTCGCGGTTGTTGTTCCCTTAGTCACAACTGTTGTTCCCTTGGTCATGGTTGTTGTTCCCTTAGTCACAACTACTTTTCCCTTGGTCGTGGTTGTTGTTCCCTTAGTCACAGTTGTTGTTCCCTTGGTCATGGTTGTTGTTCTAGCTCTTGTTTCCTTGATCACGGTTGTTGTTCCCTTAGTCAAAATTGTTGTTCCATTGGTCGCGATTGTTGTTACCTTAGTCACAATTTTTATTCCCTTGGTCACGGTTGGTGTTCCCTTAGTCACAACTATTGTTATTAGCTGATTTTCATGTTTGATTCAACACTTGTAGTTATTTCCGATTTGTTTTCTCCTTGGTAAATGGGAAATACTTTTAATATTCTAGGTCATCTTTGACATAATGATTGGGTAGTCAATTTATCTTTGTTTATCTATAAACATAGTCTTATTTTTAAGTAATAACTATGAAAATATGATTTCATCATGTCAACTTACAAATTTCCTAATTTGTCAAGTCTTTGGTCTTGTAAAATTTATGATGATGACCACAAAATTGTACTTAAATATTTCCGTTGTTATCTAATGAATTGTTCCTCAACCCCAATATTAACAAAGAAAAATATTTTTCAATAGTCATTTGAAGGTTATTAGTTTTTTAAAAGAAAAAATACCCAAGTTGAAAATAGTTACTACAAAAAATTTTACACCATCCCTAGCTCTTAGGGATCTAACCTGCCACCCCATCTATTAAGTAATCTTTTGTTGATTAACAATAACCATAAACATAAGTAGTCAAATAGAGGATAGGAGGTCTCATCACGAGACGACCTACCATGATCATAGGTCCTAATGGAGTGAAATTACCACAATTGGTCACAAAGCCAAGGTGATGGCCTTCGGTCGTAAAGCTGAAGGAAAAGAGGTCTCATCACAAGCTGAATTGTTCATTTTTGTTATCTCCAATGAATGGAATTGTTATTAACCGGTTACCAAGCCAGAAAAATGATCTTCAGTAGACATATAAGTAAATTGAAATGCTCTTGTAACTATATATTTATTTCTAATATATGGGACACTGGCATCTCAATGTGTTAAAAAGGCATCTATGTCGAGGCTACGAATGCTTGTTGGCAGCAATGGTCATGCCTATGGTATAGCAGTTAATTCAATACTATGATCTACTTGGCTACCTTGTTTTCTCAAAACTAATTGTCATTAAAGCCTATTGTTGCACATATAAGGTTTGCTAGAACTCATGGTTCATGGGGTAATATTTAATCAGTTCTTAGATGATGATGGTTATGGTTTATACCTATTATTGAGTTATAAATATTCACTTTACATGTCACGAAAAAATTTAGGATATTTTATATTTTACATTTTGTACCATCTAATATATCATTACTTTATTCTACAAGTTTCATATCTTTAACCCAAGATAGTTGCCTTGCCTAATCAATCGTCATTTATTTTTAGCTTAACAACACTACTATTATTTTCGAGTAGAATAAAGAGGCCTAATTCTGATTTTGAATCCTAGGTTATTGGTCAGACCTTGAGAAGAAAATACTGAGATAACTAATTCCCACAATTTTTGTGCTCATAACAGCCAAATCTTATGGGTATAGGGAATGCATCTTTTTCTCATCATGTTTACCCTCATTTATATTCCCTTCTTATCGATTATTATCCCATGACATTCACAACATGATTATGTCACTTTTATATACAATGAGGTAATTAATTTGATGAATTATTTATTGAGGCTACTCATGAGATGTTTATAGAAACGTTGATGACAGAGAAACTTATCAGTTTAGGGGAATGAAACCCTTCTCAACTTTATTATTAATTTCTTTCAGCTTGCATGGATTGCACCTTCCACATCACTTTCAGAATTAGTTCAACCTACATCAACTTCAACAAATTTCAGTTCATACATGTCATTCCACATTTTTGCGGAGGTAAAACTCGAGGTAAAATAGCTTAATTTTTTTATTTATTAAAATTTTAAGAGAACGTCATGAAAAACCACTGATCATTATTCACTCATATGTCTCAACAATCATTTCCCCTTCATTACCACTTCCCATTTTTCAGAGACACAAAAACTTTCAATTTTTGGGATTATTACTTTCATTAATTTATTTATCATGACCATGCCATTAATATTCTATATCATCCATCAATTCGCTTATTCATTCTCAAAACCTCCCTTCTTCCATGTTGTTATACACAAGAAAATATTTCAACAATGATTTTAGCAACCACCTCAATTTGTTTTCTAGTGTAGCATGATGGCATGATAATTTTCCACTTTGGGGGAGGATTTTTTATGCATGATGGATGCTTTCTCCTTTCTTCCTCATTTAAGGCATAAAATTTCATTTTTATACAATGCAGAAATTGATTCTTGTATATCTTTAAAACTATGAACTAGATTCTTGTGATTTTTGGAAAACAAAGTGGTGTCATTAAAATACACAAACCCAAAAAATTTCAAGCTAAATCAGTTTGTAAAATTGCAAAAATCATGCACTATCACCTACAACCATTTTTTTTATATATTAAAATTTATTCATTGGATTTCTTTGATTTTCGAAATGGATAATCATTAATATAGTAGAAACATTCTTGCAAAATTTCAACAAAATATGGTTTTAAGTTTTTGATAAAATGGTTAATGAAGCTTGATGTTACTTGTATCATATTTTGTTGCAACTTCATACACATATTATTAAAAGTAAATATACAAATTGTTACAGCTTCACCAAAATTTCTAGAATTGAACAACTATTGTTTTAAAGAAGCATTTGGGGAAGAAGCCTTTTTTTCGATCAATATCATGAGTTGGGATAATAATTTTGATTAATGTATTGTAATTGGTTGGTACAGAGACGTTTTCTTGCATGAGGACATGAAAGATGTTCAATTTGGGGGAGATGTTGGGGCACTGATTTGTCATTATTATTACTATTTCTTGACATCTATTTCAAAAATTTCCACCATTCATTTATCACATTATTTATCATAATTTATCATTTAATTCTATTACATAATTATTTATGCTTTTGTGGATAAGTAATATTTATTATCCTTTATTTTTAATAAATTGAATATTATTATGCATTATTTTTCCAACGATGGTTTATTAATGTTATAACATCGCTCATGATTTTAGCCTCCAAGATCTCTTCTAGATTGAAAATTGGATCTTCAGCTCATAATCAAATATTCCAACTCAAAAATTGGCTAGGATAAAAAGTGACAGTTTTGCATTCGATTTTTCGGGGAAACGAACAAGCATATGGAAAATTCGAGACATGAGTTTTGTGCAGAATGGACCAAATTAGTTTTTCGGTTGAAATTTTTCCAAAATTCAGTCTATATTGAGAGAAGCTCAAGGTTCTCTGAAGACGATTTTATTATATTTTTTGTTGTGTCCATTTTTGAAATTCTTCCAATTGCAATACTATATTTGACTTGTTCCAGTTGAATCATGATGGAGAGATATTTTAGATTTGATCTTGATAATGAATTTATTGTGTACAACGTACAATTGTAATGGAAAATAATTTTGTAATCAATTTAGTTGTAATTTCCCTTTGCTCTCTGTGTTTTAAATGAAAACATAGATCAAAGAGAGGAGAAAGAAAAATTGGTTAACTTGAGGCAAAGCTAAGAACTTCATTTTGATGTAATTATTTCTCTCATATATTTTAATGAAGGAAGCTATCCATTGAATTCTACATCTGTTACTTGTAATCTGATCTGAATTATTCTTCAAGTCAGAACTCAGTCTTGGGAAATTGGGCCCACTACCTTGGATGCGTTGTTGCCTTGAACAAATAAAGCAGTTTAGTTGTGTGTTTGTTTCTTCAAATTTCAATTCTTGTTCCTTGAAGTAAATTTCCCTTTTAATGACGTAATTTGTTGTTTGTAACATTTTCCAATTTTTTTGTTTCCTATAATTTATAGATTTCATTTAATTTACTACTCTAGATTAACATTTGAATTATTTTTGGTGCAACAGGTTAAATTTCCAATTCCACATGGTATGATTTAATTCAGTATTGATTCAAGTCATGTGATTAACATAATTATTTTCATGTCATTTACTTTCTTATTTTGAAATTTATTATTGGTTTTCAAGTCTTACATTTTATTTCTTGTCGAATGAGCTCAATAGTGTAAAACCAAATCATGTAGAATTAGTGTTAACTGTTGGTATTTTCTTGCATATATTTATACGATTGCCTTGAAACAAAAAGACGTTCCTTGGATTTATAATTAATGATTAGGTGATTATTTTTTTTTATTAAGAAATTAATTTTCCCTAAAAGTTTCCACATAATTAACCTGTGGTGGGGAAGATACCACTTGCATATAAGGACCATTTAGGGATCTTGGTTGATTGGGATTCATATTAGGACCAATGAATGAAATTTGATCAATGGTCATGATTCTTCCTTCATTTGGGAAACACATCACACGATAGAGAGAAGAGACAAGATCTCCCATGATATAAACATAGTCATGCCTAAGGAGTAATTAATATCCAAAGGGCCCTAGAAAACCATCACATCGACATAGAAGAATTTTCCGCCCAAAGTAATAGGAAACTTAGGAAGGATCCCTAACGGTTGACTAGTTCCTATGTTAAAATCCAACAGATTCTGGGTAATGGGCAAAAGTTGCAGAGAACCTGAAGCTTTCCAAGTAGTTGAGGATAGAATACTAACAGATGCACATTCATATATGATTGTGCCAAGTACGGTTATTTTATAAGCATGCAATTTTATCTGAAAGGGCACGTAAGAAGGAAGACGATATCTTGCCAATCGACTCTAATCAAAATAAGTGACTATACTACTTGGAGGGGGTGTTGTGGGAATGAGAGAACTGCCCCCAGTTTTATGGGAATGGGAGGATGGCCCCCTGGACCTTGGGAACGGTAGGATTTCCCTCTAGTTCATTCGAATATGAAGAAATAAGAAGAAAATGAGCGGTATGAATTTCACTCTCTACTGGAAAGGTACGATAAAATGAAGGTGGAATCGAGTCAACTATACTCTTAACCAATGCTTGGTTGGGAACAGGCTCATGGGATTCACTTTTAGAGAGAGTGGGATTCACTAGAGATGAATTCTGATCAATCACTTCATCAAATAGTGGAGGATCAGGGGAAATCCAGGAAGGGACAACATTGCTATATAAGGAGCACCAATATTTCTAAAAGGAGGAAAAGGACCAAGATTCCCATGAGAGGGGTTTTCTTAATTGGTAGACTTGGTAAAATTCTCCATTATTATCAACCTAAGATCTACTAAGGAGGTGTTACAAGAAGAGGATGTTATTCCACAGTTAATTAATTTTATAAATTAACAAAAAATAAATAAAAAATGGGTAATGTCTACCAAGCAACCGTGAATTGTGATATACACCTTGACGAACCAAGGACTTAACGTATGATAGTCAATCTCCCAAATGTTTTGTTTGGTGTATCACAGTATACAGGGAGGCTGAATCGGTTACCTATGGATGGATAGCAACCTATAGGAGACTCCCCAAATATACCTGATGGTACGTGGGAGTGCAGTCTGTAGTAGTGCTATCTAATGCATAACTGTTTAATGAGATCATTATGACATACTTTCATGTGTGGAGCGTTTTTCGATATATCTGAAGGTATGTGGAGAATGATCCTATACACTTCCTTATGTGGAACAATATTTCACCCTCAGGATGCAATGCTAGAAAAATATGGCAAGACCTACGTTTAACGACGCCAGACCACGTCTCTAGTCTAGATCTCTAGGTGTATTCATTAATGTTCCAAATGCTCCTTAGGTTAATTGAGATAAATTTTAAGTTGATATTTAATTATGTTTCGGTTTCAAGGCTCAAAAATCGATGGCACCTGAACACACCTATGATGCAACTAATTATGAGAAAAAGACTCTTTCCATTTCGATGAAAGCTATTTAGTATAAGGAAGAAGTGAAAAAATTGATGCAACAATCAAATATGCAACAAACAAGAGCTTCCTTACTATATCTTTCAATTTCATAATTCAAATGCAATAATGAAAGAGTAAATGGCTTTAAATTCACTAAAGTTCACCTACATGAAAACTTTTTCTTTTCTTTTTAAAAGTGATGAAAATGCACTTATCATCTTTCAATCACTAAGCACCGTAATCTAAGCTTCAATGCCAATCTAAAAAGTTTATTTCCAATTCAATGTAATCTAATGCAATTTTCATAAGCAATAATAAACTTTGAGACGAAGGCAAATCAAATGCAAAATGTAATTCTTTCTGGTTTCCAAAAGAACTAAAATTCTCATCAAACACACACGCAAGAATAAAAACAATAAATTCAATTACCCAAAGAACCCAAGATTCACCTCAAGCTCATTTTTCAGTACTTGGACATGGAAAAGAATTTTGCAAACCAAAAAGAATCTATCAGCAGGACATCAAAATGATAAGTATTCAGAGCAGGAAGAAGACTCTAGAGATAAAGGTAACCTATACTTTTCTATCAAAACCCTAAAAATCTCAAACTTTTCGTACCAACGCATGCATATATTTGGAACTAGGTTTTCAAGTGCCACTGTTCACAGTTAAATACGTGCTGACAGCGCTCCGTTTTCAAGATAAAACACATTGGGTGAGGAAATCTTAGGTAAAGAAAATGAAAATTGGAAAGAAATACACACTTGAAACCCTAAGGAGAATATTACTTAGAATGAAAACTTATAATAAATCAAAATGATGAATTATAAGGCGATTGGCCAAACTAATCGAAACAAACCAAAAAAAAAGGAGGTTTGAAGGGTTATTGGCTCTGTTAGCCCCTTACAAATTCCTTGAAAAGCAAGCAAGGGGCTAATTAGTTTTATAAGCCCGCAAGGAATGCATTTCCCTTGTAAACACATCATCCTTGTAGCCTTTTCAAGTTCCCTACCTTGTGACTGTTTCCCTCTGCCGATTTAAGTCAATAAGCCTTGCTGATAAAGAATTATGCCCCAAAAAGGCTTTATTTCGCCCCTTGTATCCCTGCATTTTTCCCCCTTTCTATCCTTTTTCCCCTTCTCCTAAGTTCCCTTTTTTTCCCCCTAATATCCCCATCAACCTCCTAAATTCATCCAAAATCTCCATGAAGTCCCACCCTTGCCCTTAGTTCCCTCAAAATTCCCCTCTATCTCTCTATCGTTACCCTCCTTAGGCCTTGAAATGCATTAAAATGGGTTAAAAACCCACTTTCCGACCTTACAATAGGCCTAAGCCCCTTTCCCGCAAGCCCCCTCCACTTTTCTCCCAGCAGAACCCTGCGCCATGACCGAGCACTGGCCCGAAGGGCGCTAGTCTCCAAGGAATATCGGAAGCGCTCCTGGCCGTCGATCTTGTAGATCGGACGGCGGTCGTTAATTCCACAGCGCTCATGATTCATCTGTTCAAAACACCGATCGCGCCATCGCCATCCATTCACCGCTAGATCAACGGTTCGGAGTTTACCAGCTAGTGGTCCCTGCAGTGCACTATTTCAAAAACCCGATGGTTTCTATCGCACTGCCTTCAGGCGGTTGGCGGTATTTCCTCATCGGCCAGCGATTCCATACACCTCTTGACATGTGGATCCTGTACGATTTCAAAACCGCTATCCCATCGCGCGTTATTTTTTGGTACAGGATGTGCAGTGATATTCACGTCAGCCGTTAGATCTTGGGAGCCTCATCCAACGGTCATCGATCAACGAAGCTGCGTGGGGTTTAACCTATAGCCTCCGTACCTCTGGCCCACCGATCATCGTCCCCCACCGCATGTTCGACCGTTGATTTCCTCTCAGATCCGATGGTCTATATTTTTCCCCGCCGTTGACTCTTCCGTCGTCGCCCAGTTCCACCACGTCACCCCCCATGTGTACCCATCGTATATTCTCCCCCATCTCATATATTTGTTCATAGGAAGGGTTTATTAAGGTTTTTTATTTAAATTTCCTCTGCGCTCTGCCATTAAGGTCTCCCTCCATCATTCCTCTCCATTATTCTGCCATCTAACCAGTCTGCATGGTCAGTCTAGCCACCCCCGTTGCGTCCACCACCTCCATAGTTTTTCCTAACAAGTTTCGTGTTTTTGCAAGGTTTTCAGAAAGGCGGAAAACCGCCATGGTTCACATGTACTACTTCAATGGTGTGCCGCACAGACTGAATTAAATCTGAAAGCTGGTACTACAATAGAAATGCCCGGAAATGGTAGCAGCGTCATGAATATTACCCAAGGACAGTTTAATCTTCGCAAGAAACCTATCCGGCACCATTAAAGCCCAGATCTTGCAGAATCGAGACATTCATGAAATAGTGGGAAAAACCAGCTTATGATCAAGGATTTCAGCGCTCAGTAGTGAAGGTTTTGGGCCTTAATGCAGCAGTTTAGAGGAAAAAGTACCAGATTGAGAATCTCGAGGATCACACAGGAGATCCAACACGCAGACAACAATGAAATCAGGGTTCAAATCAGCAGAATGTTTCTTCCAGAATGAGGACACAGTACACATTATTGTTTCAGATTATATTGTGTTCAAGCAAAGTTTTCCCCCCTACAACAACCCTATGCTATCAGAAGCATTTGTTTCACAAGCATGGTAGTCCATTCAGTAATTTTTTTTATACACCAAAGTACTGCACAGTATTGCAGTCAGAGTACATCCAGGGCCATATCAGAGTAATTGGAAGCCTGAAGAAGATCATTCGCACACCCAAAGAATGCCAGAGATTAATGCTCTGAGTTTAAAATAGAATGGGCTTCGGCCCTCTTCCTCTTCTGAGTGTTAATGCTGCATTTAGTTTTCTACCTACCTCCTCTGCTCCTTTCAGCTATAAAACTCATGAGAAAAACATTGTAAAGGTTGTTGATCAGTTATCAGAGAACTGCAAGTAGTTTCTTTTGAGACACAGTCTCTGTGTAAAGTTGTAAGATAGGCTGAGGAATATGATTTCAGACTGAGTATTCTGATATAGGCAATGTTGTACCTGATTGGTATTGCTATTTAATATGACAGGCACATTTCTTTGGATCCTGATCTGAAGCAGCGGTGATGTTTTCCTATCTTTGTGTTTACATTCATTTCGTTTCATTTCTACTGGCTTGCATCAGAATATTGGCATAGGATTTACCCTTGTTAGGTACCCTATGTTTCTGCTCTCCTTTCCATTAATGTTTCTCTTATGAATGTATTTTCTAAGGAATGATTGCAGTTGGTTTAACCAGTGTAGTGGAAGATATTGCCTACTCTCTGATGTATGAATTAATTGAATTCAGTTCTTAGATGTTTCTTTTTATAGATTTAGTTGGAAGATTTGGGAACACTGGGGATTAGAGTTAGCCCTGTCCCCTAGGATCCTTGTGCGACCAACTGGTCTTTAACTTTGTGCTCTGAATCTGTGTTATCTCCTCCTCTCCTACCTTCCATATCACAATCATCTTTAAAGATCCTATGTTTGAGATGACTAGCCCAATTGAAAGCCTACCTATTGAGTAGCAAGCAAATCCTTTCCTAACTCCATTGCCCAATGGTTTTGAACACTTCTTGGAATACTTGACCTCTGCCTTATCCCTCTTTGCTCATCTTTGTCTTACATCGAACCCTTCTTTCCTGATAACCAACAACCAAATAAAACAAACAAACCCCGAGCCTTATAACTAGCCTAACATCTTAACAATAGAGCTTCAAAGACATATATACTTTGACTATCATAGAGAGATCCCTCTCTGGACCCAGGAGGGATAGATCCTGAGGTCTGAAAGTGGTTTTATGTTGTCTCATCTTTTGGTATTTCCAACCTTGCCAAAACATGGGAACCCCAACATAATGGTGACTCCACTGGGGAAAACATTTTGAGAGCCTATAATGCAAAAAATTAATCTGTCTCCCAGTCTCGTCTCCAACATAATGGCGACTCCGCTAGGGAATTTTCTGAGTATTTCTCACCTTAATATATCATAAGCCTCAGAAACCTACAATATCTGGTTAGGTTGGTAGTTAAACACTCCTATTCACACATCAACCTCTATACCATTTGTTGTGTTCTCCCATACTCTTAGACAGAGTCTGGAAGGGACCAGGTAGCCTTCGGATCTCATCCTCTTTCAGAGGTGACATATCTGGTAAAAGCCCCCCCAATCAATCTCTGGTCAGAGTTTTCTTTGTTTGGAAAAGATCCCTGAAAGGGGACATCTCATAAGCACTGTGGTGGACAGTGTACCCTTCAGAAACATCCTAAACTTTCCACCTGGTGACTCCATATTCCCTAAACATTTTAAAGACTCCACTGGTGATCAGTAGGCCTGCTGATTATCTTGGTTCACATTAGACTCCACTGGGAGACCAGCCTCCAAAACAACATCAAACCACAATAGGAACAAGTAGGGTTAAGATGCTTGGTTAGAAAACAACATTCTGGCTTCGAGAACCCTTCACACAAGAGCTTATCCCAACTCGAACCCTCCTGAAATAGTTGAAAATCCTGAGAGCATCCTCAAGGGAGCTCCTACACCTAAAAGACCAACTATTTCCAGCCACATCTATAGAGCTAACTCTGCACCAGAAAACCGTACAGCTCTATTAGACCCATTTCTTGACCTAGACCCTCCAAACGGTTTACCAAGAGCTAGGTCATTCAGTGTCCTAGACCAGCCAGACCTTGAGCTTCCTGGTTCACCACCTCAAAGTGGTAAACACCCTGGGAATAGACAAACCTCTCCATCTACACCACCTGAGATTCACTTCATTCAAAACTTGGGGCTCAGTCACCCTAGATCTGCTCATCAGTCCGCTGCTGGTCACAATATCCTTGTCATCCACATACCAGCTGTCCAGTTCAATCCTTTACCTCATTGAAACATCATCATGGTAGCCTGGTATGCACCTCTGGTTTTACCTCAGCCTCTAGTACCCTTACCAAATGATTATCATTCAAGGATCCCACACTTCACTGCTAAAGAGTCCATCACAGCCCAGCAACATGTAGATAAGATGGAAGATTCTTTTGACTACATGGAAATAGATGATGATACAGTCAAAATGAGAATCTTTGCCCAGAGTTTAGGGGGTGATGTGAAGAAATGGTTTAAAGGCCTACCTCTAGGTAGCATCAATGATCTTCCAGCCTTATATCAGACTTTCATAAACAAATGGGAGGCTAGGGAAAATCCTCGCCAACTCCTAGCAGAACACATGACCCTCAAAAGAAACGTAGGAGAGAGTGTCCATGATTACACAACAATATTTAACAGCATTTACAATGCCCTCCCTCCACATATGAAACCTCCACAAGGCATGACCCTAGAAAAATACCCTGAAGGCTTTGATGCTGATATGGCCTATGAGCTTAGGGATAAAGAGTACAACACATTGGAGGACATGCAAAAAGGAGCAGTGAACATAGAGGCAAATCTGATTGAGAAAAGAGCAAGACTGAGATCTGAAAAAAGGGTAACATATAGAGATGACAATGTAGCTTCCACATCTAACCAAATTTATGATAAATTGTCTAAAAATGTGGAAAGACTACAACAAATGATGGAAAATATGGTTTTCACTGTCAATAGCCAAAACCATAACCAAAACTAGAACCAGAACTTTAGAAGAAACATCACCACTCCCAACAGACAAAAAGAATCAGATCAACAAGTTATTCCCCCATTCCAAAAAATTTTAGATGAAGATGAGGGAATCATAGAAGAGTCTGAGGGAAACACAATAAACATGTTTGGAACAAAAGATTCAATCCACAACTGTTACTCAGAAGAAGATCAACCCTCACCCTTTGGTTGGGATGAGGAATGGTTAGAAACTAAGGATTACAGGTTAGGGTTCGAAAATGCCATGATGCAGGTCAGAGAAAAATATGAACTTAGAAGAAAAAAGAGTCAATAAAATACCAAACCAAAAGCTTCTGAGGTCACCATCAAGAAAAGACCTGAGAAAACTTCTAAAGGGATTGCTGAAAGTAACAAATCAGCAGCTGAGAGTTCTGGAAAGGACAAAGAAAAAGACAATCAAAACACTGATACGCAAGGTAAACCAGCTAGCAGCACTAGCACTGTAGTTAGCGCTCCTGATAAAACTATCACAAACACTGTACATAACGAAAATAAGCCCACTGATTCAACCACCAAGGTAGTGGCTAACAAAACAGAGTTGAACTTTCCAAAGAGCCAGTCCACTTTCAATTTGGAGAGTGAGATTGCAAAAATTAAAATCTCTGTCCCACTCTCTGAGCTGGCCACTCAGGATGTTTATAAAGGCCAAATTTTGAAGGCATTAAATTTATGTGAGAACAGTGACACTGTGAATCTGAGTGATGATCAACCTGCCCTTCTGTTTGGTCCAAAGATAGAAGGAAAGTTTCAGGAATGGGTAGTACCCCCTTTTTATATCAGTCTTAATGTCCATGATAAGATTCTCCACAATGTAATGCATGATTCTGGGGCATCACACAACCTGATGCCTAAAGTAGTGATGGAAATATTAGGCCTAGATATAACCTATCCCTATAAATACCTATATTCGTTTGACTCTAGTAAAGTCAAGTGTCTTGGCCTGATCAAAGATTTATGTGTGAGCCTTACCCAGATTCCTGCAAAATGTATGGTCATGGATGTTGTGGTGGCAGATGTGCCACCCAAGTATGGCATGTTATTGTCAATATCATGGGGAGCCAAGCTGCAAGGAACAATGTAGATGGACAGGGCTTATGCCACAATCCCAATATTTGGCCAACTTAGAAGACTGTACAGGGAGACACAAATGAAATTCCTGGTTAGTAGCCCTGAAAAGCCTGAAAACTCTCCTTTATACTCTGTACATACAGACCTTGACTCCTTCATCCTTTGTAATGATGAATCCTTAGGAGGGTCGAAGTCCGAAAATAGAGATACAAACGAAGAAACAGGGGCCATGGACTTTAACATAATGGCTACTCTAGACTCAGAGGAGAAAGATGTAGAAAACCTTAAACAATGCACTGAAACGACAACGCTAGGTGAACCAGAAACAAAATGCAATCAGCCAACCAGTCACCTCTCTGACTTCCACATTCATAACGAAAAACTAAACATCCTACAACCTAGTGCAGACCATATAATGCAACATAATGACCAACCCAATGGTAGGGAAAGAAATGATAACGAAAATGAGCTTGAACCCCTGTGGGAGATGAGTTTCAATGGGTCATGCACCAGGAGAACTGTTGGGGCAGGAGTGTGGATACATAACACAGAGAGTGATTACACAGAGAGCCATGCCTGCAACCTGCACTTCAAATGTACAAACAATGTTGCAGAATACGAGGCCCTTATCCTAGGTTTGAACCTGCTGAGAAAATTGGGAGCCCGTAGGATAACTTTGCATGGAGATTCGGAGCTGATTATTAAACAGGTGAATGGTGAATACACAGCGAAACATCCTAAGCTGAGAGCATACAGGAATGACACTATGGATTTATTGAAAATGTTTGTTGAATACGAATTAGTGTTGGTTCCTAGGAGTCAAAACGTCATTGCAAACGGATTAGCTTTCCTAGCTAGTTCATACCCTAAGACTCCAATCGACCAAAAGATCATCATACAAACCAAATTCAGACCTGTAGTGCCAGACAACGAAAAATATTGGCAGGTTTTTGAAGGTGATAAACAGATTGAGGATTTCCTGGTAGGTAGAAACAAGTTTGAGCTTTCCGATTCAGACTCCAAATCTGACAGTAGCTGCCTAAGTGATGAGTCCTCAGATGAGGAAGAAACACCTTGTAACATAGAAATAAATTGTTTAAATGAACAGACTGGAAATTTAAACGAAAAATGTGAAAACGCAGATAGCAAAGAAGTAGAGGTGCTGCAGACCAAAGATAAGAGCATACCTCGAGGTCTGACACCCTTAGAAGACCTTTTTGACTTTGATGATGTAGAAAAAAAGCCCACTATAGAACATGCAGACTCTGATGTTGAAGAGTGCAACATAGGCACTGAAGATAAGCCTAAGATGATCAAATTGGCTAAGTCCCTGCCTACAAACATGAAAAAGAAATACATTGACCTATTGACGGAATTCATTGTTGTGTTTGCTTGGAGTTACGAGGACTTAAGGGCCTATGACACAAACATCATACAACATAAGATACCCTTGAAAGAAAATCAGAAGCCCTTCAGACAAAAACTTCGCAGAATAAACCCAAAACAATTGCCTGCAGTTGAAAAGGAGATTAAGAAGATGTATGATGCAGGTATAATTGTGCCTGTGAGGTTCTCTGATTGGGTATCGAACCTAGTGGCTGTGAGAAAGAAAACAGGGGAGATCAGGCTGTGTATAGACTTCCGGAATCTTAATAGAGCCTCACTCAAGGAAAATTACCCTTTGCCAAAAATGGAACATATTCTTCAGAGGGTAGTGGCCTCTAAGCGGATCTCCCTGCTAGATGGTTTCTCCGGTTATAACCAAGTCTTAGTAATCCCAGAAGATCAACTCAAGACAACCTTTACCACTCCATGGGGCACCTTCATGTATGTAAAAATTCCCTTTGAACTGATGAACGCTGGTGCAACCTTCCAGAGAGCAATGGACATAGCTTTTTCAGATGAGATAGGGCACTTAATTGTTATTTACTTAGATGATATAACAGTCTTCTCCAAAACTGAAGAAGAGCATCTGAAACATCTGAGGAAAGTGTTTGAAAAATGTAGAAGGTTTGGTTTTTCACTGAATCCTAAAAAGACTGTATTCGGGCTACAGGAAGGTAAACTTCTTGGCCACATTATATCTGAAAAGGGAATTAAGATAGACCCACAAAGAGTTGAGGGAATACTGCAAATCACACACCCGAGAAACGTCAAAGAACTACAGTCCTTCATTGGGAAAATCAACTTCCTTAGGAGATTTATCCCAAACCTCGCTAAACACCTTAGAAATATGACCAACATGCTAAAGAAAGGTGAGGGAGTTAAATGGACTGTTGGAGCTAAACATTATTTTGAATCAGTGAAACTTGTGCTCACCCAAGCTCCTGTTATGATCAGCCCAGATTTCTCTAAATATTTTTTGATCTTTTCGTTTGCCTCTGAGCATACAGTAGCTGCAGTTCTACTGCAGAAAAATGCAGAGGGAACGGAACAACCCATTTCTTTCTTCAGCAAAGCACTCAAAGATGCACCCTTGAAATACAACATTATGGAAAAACAGGCCTATGCTCTGATTAAGGCCTTGAAGACTTTAGGGTGTACATACTGCATTCCCACACCATAGCCTATGTGCCCAACATCATAGTCAAAGATATATTGTCCCAAGATCTAGATGGGAAAAGGGGCAAATGGATTGCTGTGATTTTAGAGTACGACCTTGAGATAAAACCCACTAAACTGATCAAAGGTCAGGGCTTAGCACAATTAATGGCCGAATCAAATCTACAAGCCCTAGAAATTAACATGGTAAATACCTTGGATGAGCAACAAGAATTTCCTGATCCTACTGTTGAGGAAAAGTTTCAAAGCTCTCCTTGGTATGCTGACATTTTATATGTGCTTACACACCTCAACGCCCCTCCCGAACTATCAAAGACCAAGGCCAGATTCTTAAAGCTAAAAGCCCGAAACTATTGCATAATGAATAACTTCTTATACTGGAAAAGTCCAAATGGCCTATTGCTTAAATGTTCGCCTAAGTCTGAAGCCGAGCGGATTAAACAAGAGTTCCATGTTGGAGAATGTGGAGGCCACCTGAGTTGGAAAGCCACTGCAAACAAAATACTCAGAACTGGCTACTATTGGCCCACACTCTTCAAGGATGTCCATAAAATGATAGTTTCCTGCCACAAATGCCAGATCTTTGAAGGCAAAAGAAAACTCCTCCCTTTTCCCCTACAACCCATCACTGTTGAAGGTCCTTTCCTGCAATGGGGCCTAGATTTGATAGGGGAGATTCACCCTGCTTCTTCTGCACAACAAAAATGGATCCTAACATCCACAGACTACTTCACTAAGTGGATAGAGGCCATACCCACTAGGAATGCCACAGATTCAGTCATCATTAGTTTCCTAGAAGGTCACATCCTCGCTCGGTTTGGCTTCCCAAGGAAAATAATCACTGATAATGCTACTGCTTTCGGATCCAAGAAGATGGTTGATTTTTGTCACAGGTATCAAATAGCACTCAGTCATTCAACTGCCTATTTCCCTCAAGGTAATGGTTTAGCTGAGTCATCAAACAAGAGCCTCGTGATCATCATCAAGAAGCTGTTAGAAGAGAACAAAAAGTCATGGCACAACAAGCTAGTGCATGCTTTGTGGGCAGACAGACTTACAACAAAGAATTCCATTGGCATGTCATCGTTTCAGCTTGTCTATGGTACAGAAGCAGTATTTCCTACTAGCCTTGGGGTACCAGTGATTAAGCTGGTCCAGGAGATTCAAACAGAAGAAGACAGTATGGTGAGAAGGATAAACCATACAATCCATCTCCAGCAAACAAAGGAAGAGGTTTACAACAGAGCTATCAAAGTTCAGGAAGACATAAAGAAGTTGTTTGACAAGAGAACCAAAGCTGCTAATTTCAAAATTGGAGATAAAGTTCTCAAGTGGGACTCAAGGAGAGAGGACAAAGGAAATCACGGCAAGTTTGACATTTTGTGGCAAGGTCCATACATTATCCAGGCCACTGTGGTTCCAAATGCATTTTTTATACAAGAATTAGATGGTAAAGAGCTGTTTGGGGGTCCTGTCAATGGCAGGATGCTCAAACAATACTTCTGCTGATTTTTCATTTCCAGTTTCATTTCCATTGTACATACCATTGCAGTTTTTATTTTTCAAGAAAAAGGAGAAAATGTTTCAAAAAATAGGGGAAAGGGAGAGGTTCGGACATGCTTAAAACATGAACCTCTGATGTGCAAAGAATTGGCTCTAATAAGCTCAAAACCGGAGCTAAATAAAGTAAATGCAGCTTGTCCTAACATGCTCAAAATCTGGACCAGCAAAGAAAAAAGGGAATCAGCTCTAACATGCCCAAAACTAGAGCTGAAATGAAGAAGAGAAGTGACTCTAACATGCTCAAAACTTGAGTCACAAAATAGAAGAAGGATACTTCAAGCTCCAGATCTCAAGCCTTCACATTTTGTTTTCAGTTTTCTACAATTTTCTGTCCATGTGCAACTGTCTTTATGCCTTGGACCCACAACAAGTCATACAATCTAATCTTGGCTTGGCTGTTTTTCAATTTCTGTCTTAGAATGTAGAGAAGAAATCTGCTGGAAAGTTTAATCCCAGCAAATATTAGATTAGGTAGAGAAACATATGAGACCAACAGTCTAATCTGGTCTCATGGAGCAATAAGGGTAGATTTAGAATAGGTTTATTTTCTGTTTGTAAAAATAAAATGATGTGAAGGGTCCACTAGCTCAAATGCACCCTAGAAGAAGAAAAAATGCTAGGATTGTAGTGTGGGTAGGTAACTTTGTTGGGAAAGTGTTTCTGCTGATGTAATGTCTTCATATTGTGGCAGCTGATCAAAGAAAAAAGGGATGTGCCAAGCAGCAGGCAACTGGCCTACTCCAAAGATCCATTCTCTGAATTCTTGACTCCTTCAAGAAGAAGCCATCCCTATGTGGAGCCATTGTTAGCCCCTTATAAATTCCTTGACAAGCAAGCAAGGGGCTAATTAGTTTTATAAGCCTGCAAGGAATGAATTTCCCTTGTAAACACATCATCCTTGTAGCCTTTTCAAGTTCCCTACCTTGTGACTGTTTCCCTCTGCCGATTTAAGTCAATAAGCCTTGCTGATAAAGAATTATGCCCCAAAAAGGCTTTATTTCGCCCCTTGTATCCCTGCATTTTTCCCCCTTTCTATCCTTTTTCCCCTTCTCCTAAGTTCCCTTTTGTTCCCCCTAATATCCCCATCAACCTCCTAAATTCATCCAAAATCTCCATGAAGTCCCACCCTTGCCCTTAGTTCCCTCAAAATTCCCCTCTATCTCTCTATCATTACCCTCCTTAGGCCTTGAAATGCATTAAAACGGGTTAAAAACCCACTTTCCGACATTACAATAGGCCTAAGCCCCTTTCCTGCAAGTCCCCTCCACTTTTCTCCCACCGAGAACACGCGCGCCGGCGGCGGCACAGCCGGCCACATTGGTCTCCGAGGAATATCGGGACGCTCACAGGCGCGAGTGGGTGCGCGAATCGGACCGGTGCGTTATTCCGGCGCTCGTGATTCACCCGTTCAAAACACCGATCACACCATCGCCGTCCATTCACTGCCAGATCAATAGTTCAGAGTTTACCAGCCGGTGGTCCCCGCAGTGCATTATTTCAGAAACCCGACGATTTCTATCGCACCGCCTTCGGGCGGTTGGTGGTATTTCCTCATCGACCAGCGATTCCATACACCTCTCGACGTGTGGCTCCTGTGCGATTTCAAAACCGCTATCCCATCGTGCATTATTGTTCGGTACAGGACATGCAGCGATATTCACGTCAGTCGTTAGATCTTGGGAGCCTCATCCGACGGTCATCGATCAACGAAGCTGCGCGGGGTTTAACCTATAGCCTCCATAACTCTGGCCCACCGATCGTTGTCCCCCACCGCATGTTTGACCGTTGATTTCCTCTCAGATATGACGGTCCAGATTTGTCCCCGTCATTGACTCTTCCGTCGTCGCCCAGTTCCGCCACGTCACCCCCCACGTGTACCCATCGTATATTCTCCCCCATCTCATATATTTGTTCATAGGATGGGTTTATTAAGGTTTTTTATTTAAATCTCCTCTGCGCTCTGCCATTAAGGTCTCCCTCCATCATTCCTCTCCATTATTCCACCGTCTAACCAGTCTGCATGGTGAGTCTAGCCACCCCCGTTGCGTCCACCACCTCCATAGTTTTTCTTAACAAGTTTCGTGTTTTTGCAGGGTTTTCAGAAAGGAAGAAAACCGCCATGGTTCACATGTACTACTTCAATGGCATGTCACGCAGACTGAATTAAATCTGAAAGCTGGTACTACAATAGAAATGCCTGGAAATGGTAGCAGCGTCATGAATATTACCCAAGGACAGTTTAATCTTCGCAAGAAACCTATCCAGCGCCATTAAAGCCCAGATCTTGCAGAATCGAGACATTCATGAAACAGTGGGAAAAACCAGCTTATGATCAAGGATTTCAGCGCTCAATAGTGAAGGTTTTGGGCCTTAATGCAGCAGTTTAGAGGCAAAAGTACCAGATCGAGAATCCCGAGGATCACACAGGAGATCCAGCACGCAGACAACAATGAAATCAAGGTTCAAATCAGCAGAATGTTTCTTCCAGAACGAGGACACAGTACACATTATTGTTTCAGATTATATTGTGTTCAAGCAAAGTTTTCCCCCCTACAGCAACCCTATGCTATAAGAAGCATTTGTTTCACAAGCATGGCAGTCCATTCAGTCATTTTTTTTATACACCAAAGTACTGCACAGTACTGCAGTCAGAGTACATCCAGGGCCATATCAGAGAAATTGGAAGCCTGAAGAAGATCATTCGCGCACCCAAAGAATGCCAGAGATTAATGCTCTGAGTTTAAAACAGAATGGGCTTTGGCCCTCTTCCTCTTCTGAGTGTTAATGTTGCATTTAGTTTTCTACCTACCTCCTCTGCTTCCTTTCAGCTATAAAACTCATGAGAAAAACATTGTAAAGATTTTTGATCAGTTATCAGAGAACTGCAAGTAGTTTCTTTTGAGACACAGTCTCTGTGTAAAGTTGTAAGATAGGTTGAGGAATATGATTTTAGACTGAGTATTCTGCTATAGGCAATGTTGTACCTGATTGGTATTGCTATTTAATATGACAGGCACATTTCTTTGGATCCTGATCTGCAGCAGTGTTGATGTTTTCCTATCTTTGTGTTTACATTCATTTCATTTCGTTTCTACTGGCTTGCATCAGAATATTGGCATAGGATTTACCCTTGTTAGGTACCCTATGTTTCTGCTCTCCTTGCCCTTAATTTTTCTCTTCTGAATGTATTGTCTAAGGAATGATTTCAATTGGTTTAACCAGTGTAGTGGAAGATATTGCCTGCTCTCTGATGTATGAATTAATTGAATTCAATTCTTAGATGTTTCTTGTTATAGATTTAGTTGGAAGATTTGGGAACACTGGGGATTAGAGTTAGCCCTGTCCACTAGGATCCTTGTGCGAGCAGCTGGTCTTTAACTTTGTGCTCTGAATCTGTGTTATCTCCTCCTCTCCTACCTTCCATATCACAATCATCTTTAAAGATCCTATGTTTGAGATGACTAGCCCAATTGAAAGCCTGCCTATTGAGTAGCAAGCAAATCCTTTCCTGACTCCATTGCCCAATGGTTTTGAACACTTCCTAGAATACTTGACCTCTGCCTTATCCCTCTTTGCTCATCTCTGTCTTACATCGAACCCTTATTTCCTGATAACCAGCAACCAAATCAAACAAATCAAACAAACAAACCCCGAGCCTTATAACTAGCCTAACATCTTAACAATCGAGCTTCAAAGACATATATACTTTGACTATCATAGAGAGATCCCTATCTGGACCCAAGAGGGCTAGATCCTGAGGTCTGAAAGTGGTTTTATGTTGTCTCATCTTTTGGTATTGCCAACCTTGCCAAAACATGGGAACCCCAACAGGCTCCACAGTGGAGATGCCATTTTGTTGTGCAGGAAATCCTTTCTGCAGACATAAACGATCCCTCTAGGATCTAGCAACAAACAAAACAAACATATGCAACCTTTCCTAAATTATACTAGAAAACATGAAGGAGGATAAACTTCCTACCTCTTTCTAATGCTAGTGCCTTTGGTGTTAGCCTTAATACTTTCACTTCCGTGCTCATGATCACAATATCCTCTCCGTTGGCGTAGATGAGTGCTTGTAAGGAAAGACAAGTGGAGACAACAAACATTTACAAAGCATAATAGTTTCTAGTGCAAGTTATGCAACAGATCAAGGAACACTATAATAAATAGACAATAATTGACAAATTTATGGAAAGGAAACACATAATGTATTATTAATAGAATGACAAAGGGAGAAATACAACCAGAAGCCTTTATGTTGGATGCCTCCTTCACGTGAGAATCCAAGTCCTAGCCTTCACCTTCAAACAACTTCCTCCTTTCCAAATGGGAATCAATTGGACATGATTAAACTCACAAGATGACAACCAACCATTAGTGGATGGTAGAGGTTTCGTTTATAGGGAAGGAGAGGGAGTTGAGGATCCATAAAAGGCGGGAGGAGTGCCACATATTAAGGGAAAGATCCATGGAAAGAGCATCGATGGCCATGAATGGGAGGTCTTGTTCTTATCATTAACTCCCTGAAACCACATCGTCGTTCTCGAGCCTTCTAGTAAGGGAAGCTTCTCCTCCATTTTGGGAAGAACTGCCTGAAGAGGGACAACGCGGATTTTCCTTACAATAGTTGTGTTGCCAGCACTAGACATATGTAGTGAAAAAGGTGACAAGCGTGAGTCATCAACTATGCAGAACGCATTGGGCTTGTAAAACAAGGTTCTTCACAAGCTTTTCAGAATATTTTCAAGTCAAGTCTTCTTCCACTTCTTCAGGGATGTTTTAGACACGTTTCATGGAGAACATATTTTGCAAAACTCGTGGTATGATGATACAAAGTGGAGTGTGACAAAATATTGTATAACATATATACATTGTGGACATTGTTGACTCACCCGGCATGTCAAATTTTAATCGAAGGGAGGCAGACGAAAATGAAGCTCTGCAATTGGTTAGGATGAATAGTTTCTACCCAACCTAAAAATGTTCCTTTGAGACGTGGATTCCTTCTCAAAGATTTGTATGTGCCTTACTAATGTCTCTGAGCATATTTAGATATTTTTCATCTACATATTCTTATCAAGAAGGAATTTAGCTCCACTAAAAAAAACGACTAATGATACTTGCGTTGGAAAGTTTGACAAACCTTATGTGCATGCATTTAGCACTAGACTTTATTCGTGACAAAATAATCTTCTCAATTCTTCTATTCCTTTGATATACCTTTACACCTTTAAAAGAAATTATATATATATATATATATATATATATATATATATATATATATATATATATATATATATATAACTTGCCTCTAATTATTAAAATTAAATTTTAGATCAAATGCCATTGAAATGACTTCAATATCATTGGTCATCAACAAGTTACACTATCCGTTAGAGACCAACATTAACATATTTCTCGATGAAATTTTAATTCAGATATTTCATATTATCTCCAATACGATATTTTAGAGATGTATTGATATGTTCTATAAACATGTTCCAAGATTAATGAACTTAATATAAATTATTACTATGTAATAAAAATAATATTAAATAATTTGGTGTTATTTGAAAGGTTAAACAAACATTAATATGTTTTAATATAACTAAATTGATAGAGACATGTTTGAATTTAGGTTTTTATGATTCATATTGTTACAAGAAAGAACAAATTTCGGTGAAATCACATTCAGAAATACATGGTCTATGTGTTAGGAACACCACCCAGTGTAGTTCATCATTAGGACAAACCACCCAGTGTATTTCATCATCACGACAAATATAGAGAGTTTGATTCAAAGCTGTAGTTAAATAGTGCATTGGTTCGAAACACGTAGTGACTGCGATTTCACCCAAAAAAAATATTTCTTGTATTGATGTAGACATGTCTCAATATTAATTAAATTCATAATAATTAATATAAATTATTGCTCCAAGATAAAAAAAAAAAAAATATTAAATAATTTGTTCTTCTTCTTCTAAATGTTAACAAACATTGACATGTTCTACTATTAACTAAAATAATAGAAACATGTTCCAATATTAACTTTTACATGTTGTAATATAAGCTAAACTATTATTATATAGTAAAAATAATATTAAATAATGGTGCAATCTAACTTATATTATTGTATAGTAAAAATAATATTAAATAATGGTGCAATCTAACTTATAGACAAATAGTGATACAATTTCAAACAAAATAGTGATTAAAAATCCCTCCGACACTTTCTAGAGATTAAACAATTTAAAATAAACTTTTTAAAAATCTTTACCATATTTTTGTTAAAATTAATGAAAAAATTATTAAAAAAGTGATTTATTCAATTAGACTACACCTTAAATAATATTGTTTGTCATTTCAAATTAAAAAAATATTTATATATTCCAATGTTAACTAAATTAACATAAACACATTCCAATATTAATTTAATCCTGGCATATTAACCTACACTATTACTATTTAACATTATTTGTTAAAGTTGAGTTGTTTTTGAATTTTTGACTTTAATATCATTTGTCATCAATAAGAGTTAAAACAAATATTCATACATTCCAAAGTTAACTATTTTTTTTTAACTAGTTTCTCTAATTTAATACTAGTATAATCACATTAAAATATTAATGTGGTTGATATAATCTCCAAGGCTTCATTTGTATTTATCATTAATAAATATATAACAAAAAATATATATTGCAACAAAAATATTATTATTAACTTTGATTTTATTTAATCTTTAAGAATCTCACTTCTTCATAAAAAAGACAAGTGTTGAAGAGTTCTTATCATTTACAACGAAGATATAAGGAATTTTTTCTAAAATTAGATATGCTTTGAAAATCCTTTGGAAATTAGTGGGGTTGGGACATCAATTTTTTTAAATTTATTAAAAGTAAAAGCAACCTAATAAACTCTTTCGCACACTACAGATGCGTTGATAAGCATTCAGATGAAGCATATGTTGAGCATATTCCGTTGAGAATCAATCTAGGCGATCAACAAAACAAAAGTCAACAAATGTAGGAAGCTTTAGACTACTGATTGTGTCTAGAGGCCCAATATGGTAGAGATGTTGTAATGTAGCATTTAATATTTTGACTAAGTGAAATTATATAAAAATAAAAAATAAATTAAATTAAAAGAGTAATGTAGTGTACAATTAAGATTTTAACTTAGTCAAAATAAAATTAAAAGACAAAAATAAAATAAAATAAAAACAATCCTATAAAATGAAAAATAAAAATGGTCCTTGGTATTGACCCATGGTATTGAGAACCCATGGTATTGACCCATGGTATTCATATGGAATGTAGCCTATTTAAATGAGGAAATTAAACGAGCCTAAATTCATCTTAACTTTGGATCTACCAAGCGCCTAAAGGGATCAAATCTCTTGATATGCAAAGCTCTTTTAAAGTGAAAAGAGATTTGATCCCTCTCAACATTTAGTAGATCTAAATTTAAGATCAATCTAAACTAATAAAATATTACATTAAAAGCATTACATATTCTATTCTCCAAAAAATTATGTCAATGTTAACTAAATTAACAAACCTGTTCCAATGTTAATTTAATTGTGATATATTAACCTAAATTATTACTATTTAAGGTTATTTATTAAATAAATTATTATCATTAAACTCAACTTTTAACTTTAATACTATTTATTTTATTTTTATTTGAAATACTATACTATATATTATATTTGTATTTGAAATAAACTTTTATTTGTCTATGAAATAAAACTTTGATTTTTTTTTGAGAGATTGAATTTGATATTATTTATTATTAATTATATTTGATATTAAATGAAAATAAATTTAATATGAATTAAGTTGATACTATTAATAATAATAATTAAAAAACATCAAATTGGTAATGAGATTTTCTTATTTATAAGATAAAATACATCTATATATAAGACCTTATTGTTTAAGAGATAAGGAAATAATCTTTTGACTAAAGTAAGTATATATATATATATATATATATATATATATATATATATATATATATATATATATATTATGGATTTGAACATGTGAAGTTTTTCAAAAAAAATGTATATTTTTAATCATTAGGCCTACTCAACCATCAACCATTCAATAATGATAATATATTTTTAACCATGTGTTCATTAGACCCACTTACTAATAATAATAATTTATTTTTAAGGTCATGGCCAAGCAAGACATCATATTGGTGTATGAAACACCTTTTTCTATGGGATAAGGGTGTTGAATTCTTAGTTAAACTGAGGGGGGGGGGTGAATCAGTTTAACACATACATGAGCTTTTTAAACTTCTCATCAAGCTTATTTACAACTTGATTTTATAACCAACTTTAATATGTGAACAATCTTAATATGTAGCAGCAAGTATTAATTTAATGTGACTCCAAACTTATTATGAGAGCAGCAAACATTAAGTAGATTGAATAGAACATATCAACACATAGGCAACACACACAGAGACAGTAGATATAAGTGGAAAACCATAAAGGGAGAAAACCACATCTTATTATTGTTGTGATGCAAAGGCAAGCTCCAACTCCCTCTCACCACTGTTTTTCTGCAGGCACCAACCTACAGGAGGCTCTAACCTCAGTCAGCTACAACTAACATCTATCAAGCTTCAACTTGATTGGGAAGCTCCAACTTCCTCATTCAATCAAAAGAAAATATTTGCTAATTTACCTCAGATATCAGCTCTGTTCTGTAGCATCTCTTTCTGCTCCTCTTTTTCTTATCTTCTCTGCCTCAATTCTTCATACTCTGCATTCTCTAACCTCTTTCTGCACATCAATGTGATATAATTTATACAGTTTTCCTCATAACAGTTCGTATTCCACAGGGAATTCAAAGTGAATAGCCCTGACTCTTTGCCTTCTGCCTCCTCGCTTCTTTATCCAGCTCATTCAGAAAATCTCAACAATTTATATAACTTTCAGTTTTACAGTGGAGTTTTATTTCCTATGGAGACTTTCCAGTGCATCACAAACAATATAAACCAATCAAAAACGTATACATTCAGTTACAATGAAGATTACAAATCAATCCATTGAGTTTTGGATCACCGTGAGTTTGTCTTTTCTGTGACTGTGTCTGTCCTTTTCAGCTTTGCTTGATCTCCTGTTCACTTCCGTGGTGTAACTGCTGTATATATGTAACAACACTTTTTATATAACGCCATTCAATTCTCAGCATAATAATAAAGCCGTTTTTAACACATAAACTGCCTATTCAATATAACGCAAATGCTTCTCGGAGCCATAATGAAAGACCCTTTAATACATAAAATGCCCTTTCGGGCCCACCATCCGAAATTTCCTTATGCTCCGATGTGATGAGCCTTTGCGAAGGACCCGATGCGATAATCGCAATCACAGCTTTCCATAGAATGCTCCGATGTTTTGTTCTGCTCCGATGCGATTAATCACTGTTCACTTCACTGCGCTGATGCGATGGGTCACTGTAGACCCCACTCTAACTTTCTTTGGATCCAACGATTTCACTCTTCAATGATCCGACAGTTGCGATTGGATCACACCATCGCGATCGTAATATTCAACAGTTTGTTCAATTGCACTTTTACTTCCGATGCGATGAATTGCTCCGATGCGCTTTAAGGCGGAATTCAAAAAAATATGAGACTCCTGTGTATAATGAATCAGGTCCGAAACTCAATCGCAATCGGAACTTTTGTTAACAAGTTCTGCTGCCATAAGTTTCTCCGATGCAATTAGTGAGGGTCCCACCTTATGGTACTTCGTATATAGAGCGTTGCACACATATATATATACTTTTACGCTTGGGTTAAGATTCTAGGAATTTTATGTGGGGGGTCCCACCATATACTGCTTTGTTTGTTTTAAACCCAAACAATAGAACCCTTTGTTCTTTTAATATCATGCAGAATAATACATATGCTTCATATTATAACCTTGGTCCCTTGTACCTAAAGCTCTATATATATATATATATATATATACTTTGCTGCATCAGCCTTTTTGTATCCTTCAGCTTGGGTTACGATTCTCGGAATATGTAGTGGGGGTCCCACACTACACATATAATATCCTCCGTCAACATTCTATTAAGTCTTTGAATCAGAGTTAAGCCCAGCACTAATATATATATATATATATATATATATATAACCTCTCGGGCTCCATAGTTTGTTTAATGCTTCCGCTCGCAGTATAGTCTTAGCCATGTAACATATTAACATTGCAATAGGTATCAAACCTCGACTTCATGTAAAATCGCTTGGGCCCACAACGTACTACTATATGCTGACCATCATATGTAGCACTCCTTTGGTGACTTGCATATCAATTATAATATATGGATATATATAACGACCCCGTTCAATTTATTATGAACCTTATAATAAACCCACGCATTTAACTTATATGTGAACACTCTACCATGTATTCAAGTTCACGTGGACTAACTCAACCTGCATTTGGCCCACCTTTGGCTTAATCATAATTCAACATAGGTATATTCTACGCATATGAACATGCTGTGCTCAGCATATATAAAAAATCAATTACACAGGTCCACTTCATATATATCAACATATATTAATATACGTTATAACCTCTGTCCTTTTATTAACTTTCATAACACACATAATACACAGACCTTCGCATAATACTTTGTCTCCGCAGCTATGAATGTAGGACCCATAGCCTTGGTTCTCTTCCCCACACCTTCTCCTTTGATCGGACGGTCAATCTGCTCTCGCACACCAACTGAGCTTCGGACCCCCATCCAACGGACGACGCGCAATATCGTGCAACTTATATGCTCGTCACATAATTCTCCAAAATCACGCGAAAAAATTTGTATTCGAAAATTGCCTTAGGACACGTGGCCATCAATGACATATATCGCGTTAATTTTAAAAATACTGCTTACCACTTCAACTATGGCGTGAACCCACTGGTTTTTGAGCACCGGTTTCACTGTTTTCTCAGGGTTCTGCTCTTGACTCCGGGTTCCAGCATTTTATAATTTCGCGTCAATATTTTATTAAACCTCCATTCTTCATTTAAATGTACAGATTGTGCTTTAACCCATATACACATAACGCCGCTGTTACTGTGCTTTTCGGTTCTGCTCTTACTTGTTCCATCTCTGTTATTCTCTATCTCTGTCATTCTCAGTCTCCACCTCTATTATTCTCTGTCTCTGTTTCACTGTACTCTCTGCAGCCTTTGTATTCTCTGTCTCTGTTGCACTGTATTCTCTGCAGCCTCTGTATTCTCTGTCTCTGTTGCTTGACCATTTCATCTCACGGCTCTGCCTCTATATTTTTTTATTTGTTTATTCCTTCCTCATGAACCCTCTCTCAACTCTACTCTGTACCCCCAGATTTCTCATGTTCTTTTTCTCTTTGCTTCATGTCTCATGGTCCCTCTTCTTGCCTCTCTTTCTTTTCTTCTTGTCTGTCGCTTTGTGCCGGTTGCCTCTGCTACTCTACTATTTTGTTTCTCTTGTTGCTGCCCCTGCTAATCTGCTATTTTTCTTCTCTCCTTTTCCAGCAATGACAACATTTCCAACAGTCTCCCCCTTTGGCATTGATGGCAATACACTTCCTCTGCTTGCCTTTTGGGACCCTTTCTTCTGTTGCTTTCTTTTCCTCCCCCTTTGACATCAATGGAAAAGGGTTTCTCATTTCCCAGTGTGCTTTTGAATCTTGTCCATGTTACTTTGATCTTGAGGACCTGTTTCATGCTCTGCTCAGTTGCTCTAGCTCTTTTGTGACTCTCTTTGTTGACTGATCTCCCCCAGGAATGATGTCTTCTTTTCTGTTCTCCCCCTGGAATGAAGCTTTCTTTTTCTATCAGAGAGTAGTATATGAAGACACTACCCCTAGTTTGTTTCTCAGATATTCGAATGGTTCTCTAGCAAGAGGTTTTGTGAATATATCTGTTTTTTGTTCTTTTATTGGCACATATTCCAACTTCACTACCTTCTGTGCTACTTGTTCTCTTAGGAAATGGTACTTGATTGGGATGTGTTTAGTTTTTGAATGAAGTACATGATTTTTTTAAATACTTATAGCACTTGTATTATCACATTTGATAGAGATAGGTTCATCAATGCTTACCTTCATGTCTTGGAGGGTTTGTTTCATCCACATGACTTGTGTGCAACATGCTGCTGCTGCTATGTATTCTGCTTCTACTGTAGATAGAGAGATAGATGTTTGTTTCTTGCTTAGCCATGCCACCAGACTTTTTCCCAAGTAGAATGCACCTCCACTTCTGCTTTTCCTGTCATCCACACAGCTGGCCCAATCTGCATCTATATATGCTTTCAATGTGAAGCTCTTGGCTTTTGGATACCATAGCCCATATTGTACAGTTCCTTGTAGATATCTAAATATTTTTTTGACTACTAGAAGGTGATTTTTCTTTGGTGCTGCTTGATATCTAGCCACAAGTCCTACTGCAAAAATGATGTCTGGTCTTGATGCTGTTAGGTACAGAAGACTTCCTATCATGGATCTGTAGAGTCTTTGATCTATATCAGTAGATCCATCATCAGCACATAGCTTTCATCCCGTGATCATGGGAGTTGACACAGGTTTGCAGTCTTCCATTTTGAACTTTTTCAACATCTCTTTTAAGTATTTTTCCTGTGAGATGAATGTACCTGTGTTCTTTTTCTGAATTTGAAGTCCTAAGTAGAAGGTGAGCTCTCTAATCATAGACATCTCAAACTCTGATTTCATCTCTTCAGCAAATCCTTTTGCTAGCTCATCTTTGTTGCTTCCAAACATAATGTCATCAACATATACTACAAAAATCAGGAGTTCATTTTCATGGGCTTTTATGTATAGATTGCTTTCTACTCCTCCTCTCTTAAAGCCTTGTTTTTGCAAGTACTTATCCAGCCTTGAGTAACAAGCACGAGGAGCCTGTTTCAGTCCATATAGAGCCTTCTTTAGTCTGCACACATAGTATTCCTTATTTGTTAATGAGAATCCTTCTGGTTGTTCCATGTAGACTTCTTCTTCTAGATATCCATTCAGAAAGGCATATTTCACATCCATTTGATATAACTTGAAGTCATGGTAGCATGAAAAGGCCAGAAACATTCTGATAGCTTCCATTTTGGCTACAGGGGCAAATGTTTCATCGTAATCAAGACCTTCAATTTGTGAATATCCCTTGCAAACAAGTCTGGCTTTATTCCTGATTACCTGTCCTTGCTCATTCATTTTATTCTTGAATACCCATTTTGAGCCTATGAAATTTTTCTCAGTGGGTCTAGGAACTAATTCCTAGGTATTTTTCTTCTGAATTTGGTCCAATTCTTCATTCATAGCATTCACCCAATACTTGTCCTTGCTGGCTTCTTCAAACTTCTTTGGCTCTATTTGTGATAACATAGCTATGTATAGCTCTTCTGTTTGTTCAGTTAGCTGCCTTCTTGTCTGCACTCCCACACTCTTGTCCCCAATGATTTGATCTTCTGGATGGTTCTTTTGAGTGTATCTTGAGGGGGCTTTCGAGCTCAGTTCAACATCTTCTGTTGTCTTGCTTATTTCATCATCATCTTAGTTCTCTTCTTCGTAGTCTTCTGGAGGATTGCTGCAACCTGTACTTCTTTTCTTGTTTCACAGTTCTTCATCAAATTTTACATCAATGCTTTCCACAATTTTTCGAAGAGTTTTGTTGTAGCACCTGTATCCTTTACTCTTGGAAGCATATCCTAAAAATATCCCTTCATCTGCTCTTGCATCAAACCTCCCCAGATTTTCATCATTATTCTTTATGTAACACTTGCTTCCAAAGACTCTAAAGTGCTTGATTGAAGCTAGTTTACCATGCCATAGTTCATAGGGAGTCTTGTCACTGCTTGGCCTTAAATGATCTTTGTTAAGGATATGCATAGCTGTGTGTACTGCTTCTGCCCAGAAGGTTTGGGGAATGTTACTTTCTTGCATCATGGCTCTGGAAATTTGTTGTACAGACCTGTTTTGTCTCTCTACCACTCCATTTTGTTGAGGTGTCCCTGCAATAGTGAACTGTTGTTTTATTCCATGTTCATTGCATAGGTCTGCAAAGTCATAGTCTGTGAATTCACCTCCTCTATTTGATCTGATGCACTTTAGCTTGCATCTTGTTCGATTTTCTGCCAATGCCTTGAATATCTTGAATTTTTCAAGTGCTTCTAATTTATATTTGAGAAATGCAACCCATGCCATTATGGAGAAATCATCTATTATCAGCATGAAGTAGGATTCTCCACTTGGTGTTTTAGTCCTTGAAGGTCCACACAGGTCCATGTGTACAAGCTGAAGTGGCCAACTTATTGATAGCTCATCTTTGGTCTTAAAGGATGTCCGGGTCTGTTTGCCCAATTGGCAATATTTGCATATGGTATTTGAAGGCCTTTTTATTGCCGACATATCTCCGATAGCTTTCTTCTTGCTCAGTCTGATGATGTGGTCGAAGTTAATATGTCCCAATATCCTATGCCATAACCATGACTCCTCAAGTTTTCTAAGATGGCATGCTTCATTCTCTTCTTTCACTATGTAGACACTACTCTCTATTCGAACACCTTTGAGTAGAGTCTTTCCTGTGGTGCTTGATCTGACTTCACAGTTTTGTGCTCTAAAAATAACTTCACAACCTTTATCACACATTTGACTGACACTCAGAAAATTTTCTTTCAGCCTATCCATAAATAGTACATCTTGGGCCTTTCCTCTGCCATTATCTAGGCTGACTGAGCCTTTTCCTTTGATTTTTCCTGCTTTATCATTGCCAAACATAACATTTCCAGATTTCTTTTCATCAAAGGCAATAAATTTGCTTCTATCTCCAGTCATATGTTTTGAGCAGCCATTGTCCAAATACCATTGGCTTTTCAGGTCTTGAGCAGTTAGAGCCAGGTCACATTTATTCACCTTCTTTTTCCACTAGAAGCATCCTTTTGTTTGGTACCTTTTGTGAGATGATGAACCACATTCTCTAAGATGAAATTTGGAAGGCATATGTCCAATTTTATTGCATACATAGCATTTGATCATAATTTTTGCAGAATTTGGAGTATGAGTAAAATCTCCATGGTTCATAAACCTCATTGAGGTGTTGAACATCAATCTTTGTCCATATTTTCGACACTTAATTATTTTATGGCCAAATTCCTTACAATAAAAACAGTAACCATAGAAACAATTTGCATACCTAATGTGAGGTTGTCTTCTCCATTTGTTTGCTTGAGACAGTCTCTTCACTGTTTGCATCCTTTGTTGGTTTGAATTACTCCTCCTTGTATGACAGTATGCAGGAATATGTCCCAGCTTGTGGCAGGCATAACAGGTGGCATTTTTCATAGGAGGGAAGAATCTCCTTTGATGGCTTCCAAATTTGACATAATCAGGGGTATATGAGCCTTTCTCTGTTGACTGAGTATTTAATTCACTCTTTGTTATTAGAGGTTCCTTCTAGTTTCTGTCTCCTTCATTGCATGTTTCTTCTTTTGTAGGAATCATTTGAGCTACTTCATCATCCTTATTTGCTTTTACAAAAATAATATTTTTTTTTCCTTTTATTTGCCTTGATTCTCCTTCATAGCCTATCCCAGTTTTTATTAGAGGAGATATTTGAGCATCCAGAATTTCATTCAACTTACCAGAGCTTTTCATTTGAGAAGAGTTTATTGACACTTTCCTTTGGGAATTTTCTAATTTCTTCCTCAGACATAATACTTATTCTTCCAACTTCTCTTGTTGTTGAGTTTTATCCTTGATTTGCTTAAGTAACATGTCTTCTATCTTCTTGGCTTCTTCAAGCTCTACTTTCAGCTGCATGAGGACTTCTAAATTTTGTTCTTCTCTTACATACTTGAGGAGAATGTCTTTTTGTCTTCTGCACTTCAGTTTGAGTCTATCAATCTCCTCCAGGTCACTTCTTAGCTCCCCCTCAAGATCAACTTCACTTTCTTCTTCACCTTCTAGAAGGAGTCCTTCAAGTTCTTCTATGGCCATCAATAAAAATTCAGAGGTTCCTTCTTCACTTGAGGGTCATCTGAGTCTTCAAATGCACTGCTATCTTGTTGAGCATAGAAAGATTTTCTATTGAATTTCTTTCCTTTCTTCCAGTTCTTTGATGTAATTTTCTCTGATTCTTGAGCCTGATTACTTGCTTTCTTATGAGGACACTTAGCAGCATAGTGTCCAACTCTTCCACAGTTAAATAATTTGAATGGAAGTTTACCTTTATATTTACCTGAGCCTCTATCTAGTTTCTTGACAAATTTGGCCTCTTCTTCATCAAAGCAAGAGCATATATCTTCCTTTTCTTCTTTCTTCTTTTCTGTTTTAAAAGCTGCCTCCCTCGCACTTGGCTTCTTCTATGGGAATCTCATCTCATAGGCTGTCAGATTTCCAAGTAACTGGTTCATGGTCAAGGTTTCCCAATCAGCTGTTTCTTCTATGGCAGAAACCTTGGGGTTAAAGCTGGGTGGAAGATATCTCAGAATATTTTGTACAATTACACATTCTGGTATGGTTTCTCCAAGAGCTTTCATATTATTAACAATTTCTACAACTATTAAGAAGAAGCTGCCAACATCTTCATCATCATTCATTTTTAAATTTTCAAACTGAGCTCTATATACTTGAATTTTGGCGGTCTTCACCTTTTTGTTTCCCTCATGGATGTTTTCAAGAGTATCCCATATGTCTTTAGCAGTCTTGTTGTGCATTACTTTGATAAATTTAGCTTCACATAGTCCATTTAAGATTGCATTCATGGCTTTCACATTAGCTACAAAGTCTTGTTTAGCTTCTTTCTCTGAGTCAGTTGCCTTTGGGGCATATCCAAATTCCACAGCAGCCCAAACTTCTATTCCTAGGGACATTATGTATGCTCTCATTTGGATTTTCCAAAAGGCATAATTAGCACCAGTAAAGAAAGGGGCTTTATTGGTTGAACTTCCTTCTTGACTAGCCATCCTGGGAACCTAGGATCTCCTTTCAGTGGTTAAACTGGAACAAAAGGAACTTTGCTCTGATACCAATTATTGAATTCTTAGTTAAAATGAGAGGGGGGGTGAATCAGTTTAACACATACATGATATTTTTAAACTTTTCATCAAGCTTATTTACAACTTGATTTTATAACCAACTTTAATATGTGAACAGTCTTAATATGTAGCAGCAAGTATTAAGTTAATGTGACTCCAAACTTATTATGAGAGCAGCAAACATTAAGCAGATTGAATAGAACATATCAACACATAGGAAACACACACAGAGACAACAGATATAAGTGGAAACCCATAAAGGGAGAAAACCACATCTTATTATTGTTGTGATGCAAAGGCAAGCTCCAACTCCCTCTCACCACTGTTTTTCTGTAGGCACCAACCTACAGGAGGCTCCAACTTCAGTCAGCTACAACTGACATCTATCAAGATTCAACTTGATAGGGAAGCTCCAACTTCCTCATTCAATCAAAATAAAATATTTGTTGATTTACCTCAGATATCAGCTCTGTTCTATAGCATCTCTTTCTGCTCCTCTTTTTCTTATCTTCTCTGCCTCAATTATTCATACTCTGCATTTTCTAACCTCTTTCTGCACATCAATGTGATATGCTTTATACAGTTTTCCTCATAACAGTTCATATTCCACGGGGAATTCAAAGTGAATAGCCCTGACTCTTTTCCTTCTACCTCCTCACTTCTTTATCCAGCTCATTCAAAAAATCTCAGCAATTTATATAACTTTCAGTTTTACAGTGGAGTTTTATTTCCTACGGAGACTTGCCAGTGCATCACAAACAATATAAACCATTCAAAAACGTATACATTCAGTTACAATGAAGACTAAAAATCAATCCATTCAGTTTTGGATCACCATGAGTTTGTCTTTTCTGTGACTGTGTCTGTCCTTTTCGGCTCTGCTTGATCTCCTATTCACTGTCGTGGTGTAACTGCTGTATATATGTAACAACGTTTTTATATAACGCCATTCAATTCTCGGCGTAATAATAAATCCATTTTTAACACATAAACTGCATGTTCAATATAACGCAAATGCTTCTTGGAGCCATAATAAAAGACCCTTTAATACGTAAAATGCCCTTTCGGGCCCACCATCCGAAATTTTCTTATGCTCTGATGCGATGAGCCTTTGTGAAGGACCCGATGCGATAATCGCAATCGCAACTTTCCATAGAATGCTCCGATGTTCTATTCTCCTCCGATGTGATTAATCACTGTTCACTGCACTGCGCTAATGTGATGGGCCACTGTAGACCCTACTCTGACTTTCTTTAGATCCAACGGTTGCACTCTTCAATGATATGACGGTTGCGATTGGATCTCGCCATAGCGATCGCAATATTAAACAGTTTTTTCAATTACACTTTTACTTCCGATGCGATGAATTGCTCCGATGCGCTTTAAGGTGAAATTCAAACAAATATGAGACTCCCGTGTATAATGAATCGGGTCTGGAACTCAATCGCAATCGAAACTTTTGTTAACAAGTTTCGTTTCCATAAGTTTCTCCAATGCGATTAGTGAGGGTCCCACCTTATGGTACTTCATATATAGAGCCCTGCACATATATATATACTTTTCAGCTTGGGTTAAGATTCTCGGAATTGCGTTTATGTATCCTCCAGCTTGGGTTAAGATTCTCGGAATTTTATGTGGGGGCTCCCACCATATAATGCTTTGTTTGTTTTAAGCCTGAACAATAGAACCCTTTGTTCTTTTAATATATATACTTTGTTGCATCAGCCTTTTTGTATCCTTCAGCTTGGGTTACGATTCTCGGAATTTTTATGTAGTGGGGGTTCCACACTACACATATAATATCCTTCGTCAACATTATATTAAGTCTTTGAATCAGACTTAAGCCCAGCACTAATATATATATATATATATATATATATATATATATATATATATATATATATAACCTCTCGGACTCCATAGTTTGTTTAATGCTTCCGCTCCCAGTATAGTCTTAGCCATGCAACATATTAACATTGCAATAGGTATCAAACCCCGACTTCATGTAAAAGCGCTCGGGCCCACAGCGTACTATTATATGCTGACCATCATATGTAGCACTCCTTTGGTGACTTGCATATCAATTATAATATATGGACATATTTAACGACCCCGTTCAATTTATTATGAACCTTATAATAAACCCACGCATTTAACTTATATGTGAAAACTCTACCATGTATTCAAGTTCACGTGGACTAACTCAACCTGCATTCAGCCCACCTTTGGCTTAATCATAATTCAACATAGGTATATTCCACGCATATGAACATGTTGTGCTCAGCATATATAAAAAATCAATTACACAGGTCCACTTCATATATATCAACATATATTAATATACGTTATAACCTTCGTCCTTTTATTAACTTTCATAACACATATAATACACAGACCTTCGCATAATACTTTGGCTCTGCAGCTATGAATGTAGGACCCACAACCCTGGTTCTCTTCCCCACACCTTCTCCTTTGATCGGATGGTCAATATGCTCTCGCACACCAACTGTGCTTTGGACCCCCATCCAACGGACGACGCGCAATATCGTGCAACTTATATGCTCGTCACATAATTCTCCAAAATCACGTGAAAAAAGTTGTATTCGAAAACCGCTTTAGGAAACGTGACCATCAATGACATATATCGCGTTCATTTTGACAATACTGCTTACCACTTCAACTATGGCGTGAACCCACTGGTTTTTGAGCGACGGTTTCACTATTTGCTCAGGGTTCCGCTCTTGACTCCGGGTTCCAGTATTTTATAATTTCGTGTCAATTGTTTATTAAACCTCCATTATTCGTTTAAATGTACAGATTGTGCTTTAACCCATATACACATAACGTCGTTGTTATTGTGTTTTTAGGTTCCGCCCTTACTTGTTCCATCTCTGTTATTCTCTGTCTCTGTCATTCTCTGTCTCCGCCTCTGTTATTCTATGTCTTTGTTTCACTATACTCTTTGTAGCCTCTGTATTCTCTGTCTCTATTGCATTGTATTCACTGCAGCCTCTATATTCTCTGTCTCTGTTGCTCGACTGTTTCATCTCACGACTCTGCCTCTGTATTTTTTTATTTGTTTATTCCTTCCTCGTGAACCCTCTCTCAACTCTACTCTGTACCCCTAGATTTCTCCTATTCTTTTTCTCTTTGCTTCATGTCTCATGGTCCCTCTTCTTGCCTCTCTTTCTCTGCTTCTTGTCTGTCGCTCTGTGCTGCTTACCTCTGCTACTCTGCTATTTTGTTTCTCTTGTTGCTGCCCCTGCTACTCTGCTATTTTTCTTCTCTCCTTTGCCATCAATGACAACATTTCCAACAAAGGGACCCACCTCCACCTAAATATTTGGCTACTAAAGTCTACAAAGGTGTACATACTCTAGCTGCTCGATCTAAATTTGAACCTATAACCTCTTAGGAGGAAGCACATATTCTTGAACATTAATATAAAATATTATTATAAAATTAAAATGATATTAAATAAATTGTTGTCCTCATAATGGAGGCATTTGGAACCTCTATTAAGGTTCATCATCAGGAAAAAGGTAGATAGTAATATCAAAAAATCACATACTTATACTAGTAGGAACACAACGATAATCTCCTAATGATTATGAAATTAAATAATATTATAGTGAATGAAACGTTATATTTGGTTTAATTTATCAAGGAAAGATCTTATAATATTATTAATATTTTTAGTTAAATAATGAATAAACTAATAATTCTTTCTAATCTTATTAATTTTTTAGATGAATACTAAATAAAATTAGAAACTGGGGAATAGGTTGATATGGATTTAGGCTCGTATAATATTTATGTAGTTGACATTGAAATATTTTATTTATAATTCAAAATGTTAAAATATGCCTCCTCATAATATATTTTTCTTGTATATATACATTTAATTATTTTTATTATTAATATTTTGTGAAATATTACATATCACATCCATATTAAATATTGAAAATTTAACAAATATCTCTTATACATTGAATTAGAAGTAACTATTAATGGAATAAGAATTCTCTCAATCTTTCTCACCAAAGTGAAAATATAAGAAAAATTTCAATTTAAATTACTTTTCTTTTATGTATATAAAGTATCTATAAAATCATGTTATTTAGTATGGACCTTGAAATATTTTACTTATGGTTGTCGGTAATATATAAATATATATATATATATCACATGTAAATGGAAGATAGAATGAATTACACATAATGTAATATCAATAATATTATTTATTATCATGTGAAAAAATTATATTTCTTCCTTGTAGTAAAAATTAAATTATATTTGTTTACTCATTACATTTCTTCCTCATAATAAAAGCTAAATTGCAATTTTTCTTACTTTCGGTTACTTTATATCTCTATATAAAGTTATATAAGATTAAGGTGTAAATTGAAGTATTGTAATTATGGTCCACATTAATTTGTTTTTTATTACTATTTTTAATTTGTTAATTTAAATTATTATTTTACTGCTTTTAAATGTGACTTTACCTAACATCTCTCCCATACTAAGCTGCAGAGCAGTTATCGGCACAATTAATTTAGATTTAATATAACTTAAAAAAATCTATTTTTATAAAATTTAATTTTCACTAAAGTTATGATATTTTGAAGAAACTTAAATTTAACATTTATAACAACTCTTACCAATTTAAATTAGAGATTTCTCTCTCTAAATATGAGGATAAAGAAATGTAAAATAAGGCTTGTGAAGTTACTTGTAATTGAAGATTTGCTCTATTGGAAGTTCTCCCTTAAAGAGGCAAGTGAACTTTTTTCTAGTAATACAGATATAACATTTTGATGCTATTTTGGTTTTTTATATGGTATTATACCAGTTAAAAATTTAACTATTTTTAATAATAAATATGAGTTAAATAATACAAAAATAATACTATATTAGAGTTAAACTTTTGACAGATAATATATTTGATTGTTTCTTAATGAACAACTCAAAAGTTACTATTTTTTCCATATACTTATCACAAGATAGTGACTAAAATTCATGTTTTCACATTTCTCCTAGCTAATAGATACATCATGTTCACAATGATAAAGACATGTCTACTTTAAATAATTTAGTTATAAATACATAAAAATAGATATGTATTTACATAATCTAAATGGGGAAACAAAATGCATTACCGAGTCTATTTGAAAGTTATTCGTCTATGTAATCCATAGTCACAAATGATGTGTTCATGATATGTTCTTATCACATGGTGAAGTCATGTTTATGGATGCCTTAAAAATAATATTTAAAAATATGATTATTTAGTGGGTTCGATAACGTGAAATTTTTTGTCTTTGGTGCAAAAATTTTATATGTGTGCATCGGCACATCGGTATGACACCTTGCTATGCTAAAATTTAAATTTTTGAACCAAGAATAGTGCGCCATATGTATGTGCACACCGTTTCCGGTGCAATTGTGTTTGATAGCGCACTGGAGCCGGTGCATGACTGTCTTTTGGGAACACCGATGAATTTTTTTTTTTAAATTGAAATTTATGTTTCCATATTAATAAATACATTTTTCATTTAAATAAAAAAAATTATTTGATATGCAAGGATGATTTATTTTTTATTTCAATCATGTAGCAGAGACGTTAGCAAAGGGAGAAACAACAGGAGCAGAGGAAAATGGCGGAGCCATACAATATGGCCTGACGATGAGAGGCTAGAGAGAGGGAGAACACCTAATTTTTTTCCTACAGTACACACTCCAGGTGTCTTACCTAGATCTCAGAGGTCCCTACTACAAATTGTTGTTATGACACCATGGATTTCAAAAAATGGAGCTGGCAGAAAACTGATAGGTTGTCAAAAGGCTATTAGTTCAAATGATAAAATAAGTGAAATTAGAAGGCAGTGGATGAGAAAAGATATCACATTGGGTCTCATGGGTCTTATCATGACCCTGGAACCCTGTAGCTTACAAATGCCTTTATTTTATTGCTGTTATACTAAATAAATTGATGTCCTTCAAACTAGTGACATGATGTATACTCTGGCTTGGGCTAAGTGATTTTCAATGACTGTTATTCAATGTTAAATTCCTCAGAGTTATCACTACATAATGATTTATATTGATTTTGAACTAAAAAAGAAAAGAAAAAAACATGTGAACTGATTAATAAACCAATAAATATCTAAAGCGAGAGTAAATATTCAATGTTATTTCTAAATTCACTATTTTGTTCTCATTTTCCTATTTGATAAATATCATGACCTTGAATCCTTATTATCATAGATATTGTACACAATTGGAAATACTTAGTTTTAGTGTACAAATATTTCCACTGCAAAAAAACTTGTAAAAACATTTGTGAATCTTACCAATTATATTATAAAATACCAACAAGATTAATAAAAAACAATATAATTAGCAAAATAAAGAAAACAAAACCATAAAAAAATAGTATAAATGATGAAATAACTGAAATTACATATCCTAGCCCATTTTCATCACACCTAACCCTAATTATGTTCCTTGCTTGGTATGATGACATTATTGTTCCCAAAAGCTGTTTTGATCTAGGGTGAAGGGTCTTGTCTTAATACGATCAATACGACCACCAATCCCTATGCAACACATCTTGGTAAAAACACACGGTTGTAGTGTTTGGGAAAACAAAGGCCCCATCTTCATTCCACATCTTTATAGAGTTGATAGATGTCGACCTTATCGTGATATTCATACACTATTTTGATCAAAGGGTGTCCCACCAATTGCACTTAAAAATAAGTGGCTTGAAAGTCACCCAGGACAGTCTGTTATCTTTCCTATTAGCTTGTGGTTTCTATGAACGATAAGGCAACATGGGAAGCTAAGCAAATGAAGAGTAGGAATGGCTGAAGTGAAATCCAAACACTCCAAGCGCGGGTCGGTCAGACACCCCGAAGTCAAAAGAAGAAAGAGCTCTTACCACCTACCTTTTTACATCACCAACCTCTCCGCTCGTTGCAAATCGCACATTGCAGATCTTAACCTTTACCTTCCATTTCTCATAACTAAACTCCCCAACTTGCGATTTGCGATATAAGTTGGGCCCCACCTCCACCATGCCACGTTGCCTTCCGCCCATCACACTTCAAACTTCACTAACCATAACCTTTACTCCCGCTTTGTCATATCTAAACAATCCCAATCTGCGATTTGCGATTTAAGTTACGTCTCACCTCCTTGCCACGTCACCTCCGCCCATCACACTTCGCAAGTTTTAACACTTACCTCCCTGCTACTCATAACAAAAACGCCGATTTGCAATCTGCGCGCAGGCCCACCTCCTTGCCACGTCACCTCCACCCATCATACTTCGCACTTCGCAAGTTTTAACACTTACCTCCCCGTTGCTTATAACAAAAATTGTGATTTACGATGGGAGCAGGGCCCCAATATGCATATTAGATACATCCACTACATTTATTCCAAGCTCTTACTTAGGTATTAACCATTCCGCTATGTGTTAGTGCCACAAGCCCTACTTTTAGCTCTTCCATTTCTCCCGCTAACTCCACCATTACTTCCACCATATTCCCTCATCTTCGCTCCCTATCACACATCCGAAGGCTCATTATATTTTTTTACCTCCCTTCACCTTCTTAAGGTTAACGCTGGGGGGTACGAAATGGCCAGTTTTGGAAACTTCCTCCGGTGCTACATGTCAACCTGCAGTGATTTTGCACCCCCCCCCCCCCCCCCCATCCAAACCACAAACCGGACTAGCCCCCCTCCAAAATCCGGTCTCTGGTTTTGCAAGTCAAGCACAACATGGGTTTTGGTGGAACAAACACAACTATGTTTTATTTAGTTTCTCCAGGAAATCTTCGCTAAAGAGCTAGGCACGTGCAACACGACTAGCTGTTTCATAACTTTTAATGTGAATCATGAGAACAAGGGAGTGGAGGCTTTCCACAATAGGTGGAATCAGGTGATGGAAGCTAGACTGCCCACCTATTCATAGCCACTCCTCGCCACCCCATTTTGAAGATTCCAGGTTTTGGCCTCCGTGGCCAACTATGATTTTCTTTTACTATTTGATTATGATGTTTTGTTGGTGAAATCTCGAGTTCACCCGATTTTGTTTTGATTTTCTGATTACGGGAGTGATTTCTTGATGCATGCTCTGCTAGTTGGTTAGTATATTTTGATTTTCACATGTGTGGGTTGATCATGAATAATTATTCGATCACAAACCCTCAAGGGGAACTCTATATGTAGAGAGTTCAGAGATGAAACAATGGTTCATAATTTTGGAGAATTTTTGTTGTAGTTCTGTATGACTGTGCTCTTTGTTCTCTGAGATACATATTTGGGAGAGTTGTTTTGAACATAATATGATATACAACATTGTTTATTTGGATTCCAGATGGAGCAATGAGTATTATGTATCTGTATTTTCTCGTTTATCAATAATCTCCTGTTATGTATAATCATATTTAAATATTTTGTTGCTTTGATGATTCATGTAATGTAGCTACCGGTGGTAAGCATTTTGATTCATGAATTCGTGTATGAATAACGCTCATGTGTTAAACTTGTTGTGCCCCCTTAATTTGCGCTCCACGAATCTCTATTGTTGGTCACATTCCACCTACATCCGCTTCCTCTGAGTTCACGAGATACAGATTCTTAACACTTTTAAGCCTATTTCTCGTGGGTTCCTCCTCCATTCCTTCTTAGCGCCTCTGCATATTTTGAAAGCCTTTGCTCATTGTTTCATACTTGGCCCATTTGAAAATTCATCGAGCCATACAACCTCCTGAGCCCTCTCACAGTATAGGGTAATTCACATGTATCAAACTCCAAAGTCTTCACCGTTCCTGAACCACCACAACCATTATTCTCTTTATCCATATTTAGTCAGAGGCACCCTTAGAATTTTCTACACCTAACCTCTGATTTCAAGATGTCTTAGGAACTGGTATTTTGCAACTCAAGGCTATCTATAGGAACTACAACATTTCCATTGTAACCTAATGTCCCCTACATTATGTTTTTATCATAGTGGCTAGCACGACTAGATTGTTCGAACTTGACTTCCACTCTACATTCTTGTGTCATTCACCCATAATCGACATCCTCTGTGTGAAAATGATGTCCATATGCCCACATAGATGGGAACAAATGCACCTATAAAAAAAAGTGAAAAAATCACAGTGTCATTTCTAATTACGCGAACATAATTTTAAATATAAATATATATAAATGTTATGATTCAACGGTGTAGTATGAGGTTAACATTGTATAGAAATAGATTATAATTACCGATTTGTTGCACCCAACACCTATGTTTAGCGCATCCTCTTCAGCACGTGGGTAACGACCAGATACACTGTATTTATCTCTGACTTGATCAACAACCCAACTATTAGGGCATGTCATTGGCATATTTTCTTTTAAATGATTAGGATAAGGCATGCTTCTACCATTCAACTATTTGAATTATTTCTTATCTTTGTCCCATTTCCTCTTCTTCTCTTCATATAATGCGACCCATGGTCGTGTCACTTCCACATTGTGAAGAGTGAATTTGTTGATGGGTTTAATTTCTAAATTCACTAATGAAGTCAAACCAACATATATATAGTATGTAGACTTACTTTCCGGAAGGTCCAAAAATAGGGGTAGTGGAAGAAGATTTCAAGCTTTTAAATAAGGTATTATTGATATGAGCATCATTCCCTAGCTCATCATTCTAGAATGCATATAACAACATTTCCTCCATGGCAATCGTATCCCGTAAGTAATCATCCATACCAACCTCCATTCGATTGTCTCCATTTCCAGCTTGTGATGAAGAAATACTATTGTTGTAGTCATTCCTAATTGGTGAATCTCGAAGTAGGTGGAATTGAACAGTTGGTTGATTCAACCATTCTTTGTATGATTCCTTTATGATTCTTTTTCTTTATGCAGCCTTATCTCGAGTTAAAATTGTAGTGGGGTGCTCTGGAAGATGGCATATAGGTTGCTCATCATCAATATAATCCTAATTTCAAAAAATATTGAACATCCTTAGTACAATATCAATGATATAATTAGTAAGCACGTCAATTCCATTGGTTTGTTGAAATTACATTATACCAAAAAATTATTACCATCGTTGATCCAAGATTGTAGTTGGAAGATGCCATGTTCTAATCGGAAGGGTGAAGAGTTTGTCCATTTTCATATATCAACTGCTCGCGATATGTTGCTCCTGATAAGAGCTTTTGCCATTTTTGAAAATATGGAGTAATATTTTATGCATCTAAACTCGATTGTGAATCGGGTTCCCGCAAATTTGGATACATTTATTTTCAAATTGACATGGATTAAAAAAAATTAATTATATAATCGAAATCTAAATAAAATCTAAATTTTCTCGACATGGGAAGGGAGAACTCCTTGAAGGAATTTGATCAGCAATAAAGATCGAGCTATAATTTGAAGAATTGGTCATTTGTAGATATTATTGAGATTTTATCCTTGCATTTGAGAAAAATCATAAATAAAAATTTGTATGCATATCCAAAATTAATTATCTCGAAAACCATATAACCAGAATTTGAATTTCAATATAATTTTCAAACCATTTTTCAAGAATAAGGCGACTTTAAGTGGAAAATATATACTATGAATGACAGTAATTCGTGTGGATGTATTCTAAAGGATAATTTGAGATTAATATGTCATTTGATGTGAAATTAAAATTTAATATAGCTTTTAAACCAAATCGATGTGCTTATCATAATTAAGTGCACCGATGTGTTTAAAAAAATAACGGCACCAGGGTGTTCAAATAATACACGCACCATTTTTTGGCATTCTGAAAAAAAACATGTTATCATATCGGTGCTCTTCTACAAAAACACACCGATGCATTTAAAAAAAAATAGCACCGCTACCCACCTGTTTCTTGATTTTAAAAAATAAAAATGAATTCAACCAACTATGTTCTCTTACAAAAATTAGACCACTGATGCTTTTAAATAGAAATCATACCGTTGATTTAAAAAAAAAATATTTGCATCGTTTCGGGATTTCAAAAAAAAAAAAAAAATTGTATCATGTTGGTGCTCGACAAAATTTTCCACCCCGGAACTGTCGGTGTGCCTTTTGTATAAACGCACTAGTGCGCATGACTATCGAATGGGCCAATGTGCAGAGAAATTGAAAAAAAAAAGTGTGATTAAATTTTCTTTTTTAAAATTCAAAAACTATCGACAATTGATTTTTCAAAATCTAATTTCATAAAGTCTTTTAAATAGTACAAATTTATTCACCATTTCATTATTTTACCCAAAATTCAAGTGAGTGATTTGTGAAAGAGATGTATCAAGAGCACTGTGCAGCATTAGAATACTTTTTAGTTGTAGAACTATTCAAAAATTCAGAAGCTAAAAGGTATGTTACTTGAGTTAAAACCCTGCATAGTAAAAAATTTAAATTTTATTATTTATTTTACTAATATGAAATTTTACAATTTTTGTTAGGGTTTAATTAAAAGAGAGATCATTTTTAAGAGAGACATACTGAGAGAATTGTGGAGCTGCAAAATATTTTGGATCCAAAGATTAGAAGTTGAAAGGTATGGAAATTCACTCAAAACCCTAGATAGAAAAAAAATTACATTTTATATTTTACAATTTCTGTTAGATTTATTCATAATTTAGAAAATAAATAAAATAATAATACAAAATAATATAAAAATAAATTAAAAAAATTAAAAATTAAAAATCCTATATAATAAAAAATTTACTATAGATTTTACTAGTAAATTTTTTTACGATATGCTTTCCTATTTAATTTTAATTAAAATTTAGACAAAAAACAAAAAAAAGTCAATATTTACCTTAAACCCTTGTTTCTTCCTTTAAAATTTCACCTTAGGGCTTAACTTCCTCTACCACTTCACGATTAGGTTTTTTTCAATTTAGGGATTTTAGATTTAACGGGTTTGTGTACTTACTACGTATAGGGCATTTAACATGTAAAGTAGGGGAATCAATAATTGAATTAGATCCAAACACTATCGGTAGTCTCCATTTCTTTTTAAACGATTATATGTTCAACGGTGTTCCCTATGTAATATAACACACCAGTGCTCCCTGTGTAATCAAACGCACTATCATATTAGAACAACCTCTATTTTGTCTAGTATGTTAATCGTTGCTCCCAATGTAATATAATGCACTGGCGCGCCTCTTCCCAGTAGCATCGTTAAATCATTTTAGTGCATTTATCCTTATAAATCACAATGTAATAATTTAAAACTAGTTTTAAAAATTAGTTTTCCATGACAGTACACGTGAACAATTAAACACCCGGTGCGCTTAATGTTCATAATGCACCGATGCAATAAACACAGCGGTTACCAAAGTTTTTTTGACTAAAAATTATTTGATTTATTTGTAGATTATATTTAATGAGTTCAATATTGAATGCTATAGGTTGTATATTGATAAAAAATTGTCTGAGAAGGTCTCAAGTAATAAAAATGTTGATCGACACAGTGATAACATATCAAAAAATGCAGAGAAGGCAAGTTCTTTGTAAATTATTTACAAAATTAATATGTTTGAGCTATATGTAAGTTTAACTAATATGTATTCATTGGTGTGTATCATGCAGAGCCGCAAAATGAACAAGGTCTTCAATATTATTTTTAATATAAGTGAAGAAGAGTGTAAAAGCATGAGAGAAAAATTGCATAATGATGAATAGGGTGAATTAAAAAATATTATTCAATATGTGTTTTTTTTTTGAATTTTCATTAATAATATACTTAAGAATATTATATAACATGTTTCAAACAATCTATTAATTCATATATGTTTAATGTTCTACATGGAGCAACAACAAAGGAAACGATCAATATCGTTCTAAGAAAAGAAAAATTATAGAACATGTAAATGACGATGAATTAGTCCTTAGCTCATCTGGCGTGGTGCTGGAGGTTAATGAAAACGGGGCGGAATTTTACAGAACTATGAGGGTTATAGTGGAACGAAGTATAGACGTTCTTTCCACTTACAATACAAAAATAAATCCAGTGGTTCTAAGAGCCAAATTATATCTAAACTACAGGAAGTGTTTCCAAAGCAATGGTCAATGAGACATTTCAGATTTGCAATAGCAAAAACATACAACAACAAAAATAATCATTCAAAACGTAATATTCCTAATTATATAAAATTATTTTCTAGAATTATATAATATGAAAATCTCAAATGATCAACGCGTTGATATGTGAAACATGTCAGTAGGAATGTCCAAAAAAGTGTATAAGGAGATGGTCAAAGAAATGGACATAATTGCATCACAAGAGGAGCCATCTCAACAACAACGTTCTTCAAATGCATGTAATCATGATTGAATTTGTTCATATAAAAATATTTATCATTAAATATTGATTTTCAAGTATTTTCTTGGAGAAAGGAAAACAAGATGGAACTAATTCATCACATAAAAGAGGACGACAAGGAAGAAAAGACTTGTTTTCAAAGTTTGTGAGTATTTGTTAATATTTCCTTATAATAACTCAAGGTTTCATTTTTGTATATTTTAAGTTGTTTAATTCACATCAACTATCCTTGAATGTCTTGAAATAGGTGCTAACATACAAAAAAGATTCATTGAAAGAATTGATTGACATTGGGTTAAATAAGTGTTGTGAGTATATGTTGGCATATCAAAAAATATTTATGGAATTTGTAAGTATCTATGTTGTTTTACTTCTCTCACTTTATAATTAATAGAACAAAATAATCCTTTATATAAATCTATGATTATAATGGGGTTTAAAATATGAAGGAAACAAAGTATGGAACTACGCCAATCGAAGACTTGTTGCAACAAGGCATGAGACGTGATCTTGAAGCCATGTGCACAGTTTATGAGTCACTTCTTGCTCGAGTACATTGTTATTCGATTTACATTGATGTATATTATTTATTTCAAATTTCATTATTCTCACCAAGGTAGATACACTTATTACACTTTATTTTTATGTTTGCAGATGGTCCCGATCAAGAAGACAAAAAAAAATCGATGCAATCAACAAAACATTCATCCAAATAACCCAATTCATGGAAGTAGCTCGAGTAGTGATAGTCGTTCCAGCAAATAATGATGATAAATTTGGATATGAATGCAACCTATTGTATTTTTGAAATAATTTTCTGTGAAAGCTAGACATTTTGGTTAATGTAATGGACATAGTGTCCCAATTGAAAGACAAGGGGTTACCAATAAAAATCCCACTTCGTATGAAAAAGAGACTCTTATTTATATATAATAAAACTCATTTTAATGTATTCTATTGTGTTATCCAATGTTGCTGTGAAATGTTACACCACTGATTAATTATATGGATGATTAAATATTATAATGAAGAGATGTGAAATATGATAATATAAAAAATTAATCCAAACATCATATAAAAATGCATTAATAAAATTTTAATTTATATGAATACTCTTATAATATATATGTTGATTTTTCGATGAATAACGGATTAAAAAAATTACAATAATTCCACTGTCACAGGTCGATCTTTCCAAAAAAGAGAAAATATCATTCAAAAAATCGGTGCGTATATAACATAAAAAAGCATCGGTGCATTGTTTTATATAAAAGAATCGTGACAACATCTTTTTGCTTGCCTGGTGCCTTTTAAAAAATTTAGAGCACCATTGCGTTTATCACTTCAAGCACCGGTCCTATTTGCGATCAAGGCCCTGGTGCATTGTAATTATTAATGCATCAGTGCTTTCATATAACTAACTCCCTCACCCTAAAAAATATTATATCTATATTGGTGTTGAATGAAAGATAACAACACTGGTCCATTTCTATAATTAATGCATCAGGACATTTATACTAATGATATGCATCAGACCTGCAAGTTTAGGAAAAAACATCGGCACAAAAATTATTTTTTGTGCGCTCTGGTGTCATTCCTTAGAAGAACACCCCAGATATTTTTTTATTACTTAGCACTAGTGCAATATATATTACACACCTGTATTATTTTCATTCAATGCCTCGGTGCTTTTATGTATGTATCGCACCGGTGCTGCTTGTTCCATTAAGCACACCAAAAAAAAAAACATTCGTTAGAATCTCTGGCCGCCCAGATTTTTTCATTTGTAATGAAGTTCTAGTAAAACCTTCGTTATCCCAAATGGTTGTTTTAGCAGATGTTCTTTTTACAATTTTTTCCAATTTTATAGCACTAAAAACCTCTGTTATAACCTCTGCTAGAAGGTATTTTTCTTGCAGAAATGACAGGGTGTAGAGAGATTTTCCGTGACCTGGAGGAGAAAGATCTCCAGATGCATATTAAGCTTGGGGGTGATGGAAGGTACAGTGCTATCAGGATTGGTACCATAACCTTTAAGAGGGATTCAGGATCCCCTCTTCACGTCAAAGATGTCATGTGTGTACCAGGCCTGAAGAAGAACCTCATCTTTGTAGCAGTTTTGGAATATTGTGGTTATGATGTGATATTCAGTAAAGGTAAAGCCTTTTTGAGACACAGCTACTAGACAGGTGAAGCACATCAGGTTTCATGTGAAAACCCTGTATAAACTTGATGTGGAATATTTTGTTGCATTAAGCAGTAAGATAGAGAAATTGTAGAGTCGCAATGTCGATGAGATTTTGCATAGGATTATGGGCCATTTGCATCATGGCACCTTAAATATTATGTAGAAAATAACCATTGGTATCCTTAAATGAGCACTTGAGAAGCATGATGACTGCAAGGGTTATACCTTCTGGAAGTATGTGAAATTCACATTCCATGATCGAGAAAACAAAGCACATGTAGTCTTGGAAAGAATCCACTCTGATTTTTATGGACCTTTCTTGATAGCCTCCATTGCCATACATAAGTACTATGTTATCTTTATTGATGATTTCTCAAGGAAGTGTTGGATATTCTTCATATAGAAGAAGGATGAGACATTCTAAAAGTTTGTAGAATTCAAGGCACTAGATAAAGATACCAACAAGAAGGTGAAGGCTCTCAGGAGAGACAATGGAGGTGAGTAAGTTTCAAATGACTTCAAGGATTTCTGTGTGAAATAAGAAATTTGAAGAGAGTTGACAACACCCCACAACCCACGGAAAAATGGGGTAGTTGAGAGGAAGAACCAGATCATTTTGGGAGTTGCGAGATCTATGATACATGACCAAGGCCTTCCACTGCATTTGTGGGTAGAGGCTTGTAACACAACAATATAATTGAAGAATCAGAGTCCTCATCAAATTCTTGGGATGATTACACCAGAGGAAGACTTCTTGGGGAGAAATCCAGATGTGTCTCATTTCGGGATTTTTGGAGCCTCTATTTACTGTCATGACTCCAAAGATTCAAGGAAGAAACTTGAGCCGGCAATAGAGTTGGGAGTTTTTTGGGTTACACCAAAACTCCATAAAATTATCGTGTGTACTTACCTTCCCTCAAAATGACAGTTGTATGAAGGGATGTAAATTTTAATGAGGAGAAAGTGATGTGGTGCTCTCTTGAGAGGGAGCTTCGGATCCCACCAGAAGAGGAGATTTTAGCTCCAAAGGAGGAGCCTTAGGAATTTGTGGAGTAGCCACAAATGGAGGATTAGAGAGGAGGTAGAGTGGAGATATCCACTCAAGCAAAACCATCCAGAGAAGGTATAAAAATAACCAGGGAAGATGATAAACTGGTGTAGGATGTGAGGGATAATGTGGGATCTCCATCAAATTTTCACAGGAAAAGGAGGTCACATGAGAGCTACATTATCTACATGGCTCTATTGACTGAGCATGTGGAGACTGGGCCATCCTCTTTCGAGGAAGTAGTTGAGAATCCAGTTTTGGTTGATGCAATGGTGGAAGAATATGAATCCATCATGAAGAATAGTGTTTGCGAAGTGTTCCCAAGACCTACAGATAAATTAGTTGTGGGTTCGAGATGGATCTTCAAGGTTAAGTATGTAGCATATGGAAGCATAGATAAGTATAAGGCTATATTTGTGGCCAAAGGATTTTCTCAAGTTGAAGGAGTTGAATGTTAGGAAACCTTTGCTTTTGTAGCAAGGTATTCATCCATTAGATCAATTTTTTCACTGATTGCATAGATGGGGTGGAAGATACACCAGATGGATGTACAAAAAACATTTCTCAATGGTGTTGTTAATAAGGAAGTGTGCATAGAGAAACCAGAAGGTTTTGAGACATTTGATCGGAAGTTTCATGTGTGCAGACTCAGGTGATCATTGTATGGTCTCAAACATACACCCCGATCTTGATACACCAGGATCGGCAATTATCTCACTGGATTGGGCTTCACCAAAAGTGAAGTAGATGTGAATCTCTATCATATTTTGGTATAAGGTAAATTTCTTATCATTTTTTTATATGTTGATAATTTAATATTAGTAGGTCATGAGCATTTGATCAGCTCTTGCAAGGGAATTTGATATGAAGGACATGGGTCTCATGCACTACTTTCTTGGGTTAAAAGTATGGCAAGACGATGGGGAATTGTTTATGTCTCAAGGAAACTATGCCAATGAGATACTGCAGAGATTTCACATGGAGAGTTGTAAGCCCATGGAGACGCCTATAGCGACCAGCTGGAGGAAGGAGGATGCCACTTCAGGTGAAGAGGTCAATGCTACCATTTATTGACAATTACTAGGTTCACTGAAGTATATTATGAGCACATGAAAAAATGTGCTATGCAGTTATCCACCAGAGCCAATCTATCAATTTTCTATCCAAATTATATTGGAAGGCAGATAAGCATGTTTTACGATACCTTAGAGGTAATACCCAATATGGATTATGGTACAGAGGACAAAGGGAGAGAATTTGTGTGGCTTAAAATATGCATATTGGGCAAGGATTCCATCCGACTAAAAGAGTACATTAGGTGGAATTTTCAGTGTTGGGACCACATCAGTTTATTGGTACGATAGGAAGCAGATATTTATGGCGCTCAACTCAGCAGAAGTTGAATACATGGCTACGATTCAAGTATCATGTGAGGCAATATAGATGAGAAAGATACTCGTGGTACTATTTTTTCAAGAGATGGATCTAATTATGATTTACTGTGATAATCATAGTTTCATTAATCTCTCTAAGAATATGGTATTTCACGATCGATCCAAACATATGGATATTTGGTATCATCATTTACGAGATTGTGTGCAGAGGTGGATAATGTTGCTACAATACATTCTGATAGAGGAAAAATATGTTGACATCTTGACAAAGGCTTTGTCAAGAGGGAATTTTGAATTCCACAACTACAGGATAGGGGTGGTTGATAATCCCTTTCCTTCTAAGAGGGAGCATTGAGAAGTGTAGCAAGAAAATCTCAATTTGACTTTGCATTGGTCAAATTGAGAAAATTTAAATTTCCACATCAACAGAAAAATTGGAGGTAGTTAATTGAGGTCACATGGATCTTTTCACTTAGTTAGCTTAGTAAATTCGAGATAGAGGGCTTGGAGTTCAGTTAATCATGTGTGATTTCTAATTTGTAGTAACTCAGTTCAGTTATTTTCAGTTGTGTTCAGTTAAACTAGTTCTAACTATTGATAGAAATAGTTGGAGGTCAGTTGTGCAGTGGGACAATAGTCTAACTCAGTGATCATCCATTTAACTAATCAATAAACCAAAAATATCTAGTTCATGCAAATAACTCAAGTTCCCTAGCTGTGGTGGAGATTCCAAGGCAATTTAACATCAGTTGTAGTCTAGTCTTGATTATACAAGTGTTGCATGTAGTCACAGGATCGACCTTGGGAATTAAGCAAGCAATGGGAGGAAAATTCCTAAAAACTAGGGGCTTAATTCCTCAGGTTTTGTGCAAGGAAATAGGGGTTAAAGTTGAGGTAGAAATTGACTAAGTCTGGGTCAAATCTTCTCATTGAGCAGAGAGATAGGATATTCACTTGCAGGTTGTGCTCAGAGCGAGCAAGAAATTGTAATACATTCTCTATTCATATGGTTAATGAAAACATAATTAAGGGGTTTTTACCAGTTCGATTCCCCTAGATAAATTTGTGTAATGTTTTATGTGATTGATGCATGTTTGCGAATTTTGTTCTAAATTGTGAATTAATTTCTGCAGAGAAGTAGAGTAGAATCATGTCTCCTGATTTAGATTAAATTTCTTGAGCAGTTGCAATTCTATCACCATTTTTCTATACTTTTATTAATTACATTTATTTTAATAAAAAAAATATTATTATTAATGTCCATTTATTTTTTCCTAAATTGAACAAAATATATTAATTTTTTCAGATTTACTTTATTGAAACTATATATATATAATATCTGTTAAATTATAAAATACATCAAATTTAATAAATAATAATATAAATACAATCTCTGGTGTAAAGTTCATTGATTCAAAAATTCGTGGTAAAATATCCAACCATGCTAATTGGTGTGGCTCAAGCCAGGTGTAATCCCTAGTGATTTTGATGGCTTAAATGTCCCTGGGTCATGGCTACCCAACTCACAAGTTAGGTGTGCATGTCATTTTAAGACTCATGTTACCTTTAAAAAGCAAACAAAATAATAACAATATACATATTTCACATTAATACAATAATATATTTTAATTATTAATATATGTATAATAACGTAATTTAATTTATTTTAATATTTTTTATTGAAATACATTTTATTCTTTTAACATTTTTTACCATAATGTATTTTAATTTTTATACTATAAATCCTTGCTTGTAAAATACCAAATATCCCTCTCTCATGTTAAGTGTTCAATAGTGATAATGTTAGGGTTGATGGTATGTCAATTTGTGAGCATCATGGAGGTGACAACACACACCACTTTGGTGTTTGTTGAGCACGGTTAACCATTCACACATTTCCACCATAACTATACTCATTTATTCCTCAATTCAAAGTTGGAGAAGGGAGGGAACGAGTCTATTTAAAGGTTGGAAAGGATAGTATGTTTTCAAAATGCATTCATATAGGTATACCATGGTCGAATATAGGGTTGTTTATGAACATGATGGTGAACAGAGCAGAATTACACTACCGACAGTCGACATTCAAGGGTATGAGGAGGTAGGAATCCTCCACCTCGACATGTTTCCTATAGTTCGACAACTTATATACCAGGTGCTATTTTTATTATGTTTTTGTTTCCTTCGAGTGGTTTGTTTCTCAAGTTTGAATTTTGTGGTTTGTTTATCAAGTTTGACATCTATGATGTTTATTGTTTGTTTCCTTTCTTGGTGGAGTATTATTTAGAGATTTTTCTACTGCTTATGGGGGTTTGCACTCCTTTCTAGGTTTTCATTCCATTTCGGCCATTAGTGCCTTAATTTTCTCCTACACAGTCTTCTTTTTATGTGACGGATCTCATCATGTTAAATCCTTGAATCCTTTGGTCATTCCCAGTGCATAAGGCTCTCCTTCGCTCCCTTTGGTTGATGATGTTTTGTAGCATTCTCTTCGTCCTATATTGGTTTTGGTTTCCTATATTTATAATATAAGTTAGACAAGGTGAGCTACTCTCCTTTTTATTTTTTAGTAAGATTTTGTGTTTCTTTTCTTATACAGTTTATGGTCCTATGGCCTCAACTCTTGGGTTTGTTAGAGGACTCTACATTCCTTGGTCTCTCCCTTGAACTTCCATCTATGCTCTCACCCTCTCTCTGGTCAAGGAATCACTCTCGTCCCTATATGCTTACATTACTGTGGATTTATGTATTAGGACTCATACTGAGAGGTAGAGAAGCCATACATAGCTGAGGTCATTGATTCCCTCCTATTAGTCATCAACAATTTTTTCTATCTATAGATGACTATAGATGGTTTCTATATTTCTAAAAACAAAATTCCTTGAATATTGTGAGTTTTAGAAATCTCACTGCCTTCATTATCCTTATGGAAATTTTTTCACTATTCCACCATTTTGCCATTCCATGATCACCCTGCCACTCCAAAAACTCCTCATGGGATTATGCCACTCATCTATATCCTCTTTTCCACTTATAACCTCAGCACTCTATTTTGCCTTTGTCCATTACTCCACTTGCCATCTAGGGTTTCCTATAGCCAACTCATTTCCCATGATTCCTAAAATTCCTCAAGCATTGTTGGTCTCAAAACTATCCCTATAGGCTCTTTAGATAAATCAAGTACATTGGGTTTTGGATTTTCATTACATCACTTTTTCAATATTTTGTTTTCACACTTGAAGCCTCCAAGCCTATTTTCAGTCAAGATCATGGTCAAAATACCCTCTCACTAGGTCATTAGGGTTTCATATGTTCCAAGGAATGTTAAAAGCTCTATCATGTAGAAAGTTGGTGAGATATGAGGTCTGCTCATAAATTAAAACACCTAGCAGCAAGAAAAACAAGAGACACTTGGCCTTGTAGGAGAACTAGGGTTTTGGGCTTAATGGTCCAGTAGAGTGCCAAACAATGATCAAATTGCAAAAAATAACATGGAGGAAGCACTAAACCCTAATTTCCTTTTCCACTAGGGTAGGGTTTGCTATGGAAAAGAGGCATAGGAGAAAAAGATCCATATGGTAGGTCATATCCGTAATCATGAAGCCATACCAACTCATAAACATCATGCCTTCATATTTTTTCATGAATTCTTTCCAAGAGCCAAGCCATTTGTCACACCTAGGGCCAGTTTTGCTTTAAACTATGTTTCTGACCAAACAGAGAAACATTTGACAAAATTAAGAGAGGTTTTTGTCCATCATAGGTCCAAGAAGAAAAAAATCCTTCAGATTTTACACAGGTGTCATGGTTTTAGAGCAATGCCAAAAATACAGGTGTTACGGGAGAATTTCTGCACTTCTATAGTGACCATGGGAAAATCAAATTTTCTCATAGCGAGAGTGTCCAAATGACTTTATTGATGAGTCAAATGATGACTAGACTAGAAGAGCTTCCCAATGAGATATCATGAGCTCAATTTGGAGTTGAGGAAGGCCTTCAAACGTTGTCTGCACTAGCACTCTGCATTTCTGCACCATCATTCAGCACTTTTTTCCCAGTCTTAGGAGAATCAACTTTTGACAGGTCAAATCAACTGAAATTAGAGAAAAAAATATATATTTGGAAATTAGACAAGATAATATTTCCAAAGAGCTACCATGGGCCCAATTTGGATATCGGGAAGGCCTCCAAATTCCCTTTACAAAAAGGCGTTGCGCGTTTAGGGTCAAGCGCTACGCCTTCAGAGGAGTTTCCTTTGTTAAATTGCACTGCACTGTGCGTTCAGAGGAACGCACTGTGTGCTCAGAGGCGTGCCCAGGAAGCCTGATAGGCCTCTGTAGAAGAATTCCGGAAGGCGTTGCGCTTTTGGCAAACCCGACAGGCCCGAATACACGTGCAGGAATTGTGCTTTCGGCAGACCCGACAGGCCCGAATACGCGTGCAGGCGCTACACTTTCGGCAGACCCGACAGGCCCAAATACACGTTCAGGCATTGCACGTTGGACTTGAAGCTCCTCCTACACCTACGAACATTCAAAAAACATAAAAAATACCTCCAAGCTTCCATCAAAGGGTCTTCAAAGCATTTCTAATTGGTAGGTGGATGTCATACCTTTTCCTCCATTGAATTTAGAGGATTTAAAGTCAAGAGAAATTGAAAAACCCCGAAAGGAGTGAAAACCTAAGTGTTCATCCTAAAAACCCTGTTTAAGCCTCCCTCATCTGCAAACAAGAAGATATCAGTAAAATAGGGATAATCAAGGTGGTTGCATTGGTTTAAAAGTTTGTCATCCATCAAGGCTTGACATAACACTCAGTCCCTTATATTGCAAAACAGAGTGACATCACATGCCCTCTTTCCTATCAGTTTGACATCAGTGAAGTGAGGAGGCAGATATCAATGAGACAGAGAGTGATAAAGTAGAGAACAACAGAGATGTTGATGGAAATAAGACAAAGAGCCCTGATGACATTGAGGCTAACAATGAGGCACACAACTGTGGTGATGAGATAGAATTCATGAGAAAAGTAAGGTTGGTGAAGTAAATAGTAACAAGGGCAATGCAGAAAGAAGTAAAAATAATAGCAGTATGGAAGCAGAAACCAATGAAGACAAAAGCAATGAACAAATCAGTGAGGTAGGTGCCAATGAGGGGAAGTCCTAAAGAAGAAATAAGAACAAAGGAAACCTTGAATTTATTGATGATCTATCCCCTACAAGAAATTCCAAACATAATCAGCAAAACGATTTCAAATTTTGGTAAGTTTTTGACATTTTTGGTTTGTTGACTAAAATTAAGGGTCGAAAGCACAGCACCCTTGGCACTATGCTTTTCCTACATGCATCCATTGGAGGTAAATTTTACGTTTTTGGATTCATCAGCCCAAGGACATCATGCACACAAAATTTCAGATCATTTGGAGTAGTTTTGGTCCTCCAAAAGGCCCAAACACATGCAAATTTTCACCTTTCTGCCATGTTTTCAAGGCTGGAGTTGCACCTTCAGCAGCCTTGGGAGATTTTATTTTTGAACAGGTTAATGGAATCCAATCAAAAAACCAAGGGCATTTATGGAAATTATACTTGACAGGCTTTCCAACGAGCCATCACAGAGCCAATTCTAACATCAGGAAGCCCTTCAAAGCTTGGTTGCAAGATGACTCAGTTTTCTTGTGCAGGCATTGCGCCTTCAGACCTCTGAAGCTGCCCCCTTGAAAAAAAGTCAACAAAACACACTGAAGGATATTTTCGAGATTTTTTGGGAAAATCATTTCAGAGTTGGTTGAGGAGTTATGTTTAGGTTATACTTCATTGATTACATTAGATATTTTGTGCCTTTGGCCTTGCATGGTCTTAATGAACAAATTTGGCATTTATGATGCATTTATGGTTTCTATAAGCCTCTTAGGGTTTCCACCTCCTCATTTTCTGGTTAAATAGAGCCTTGAGGCCTCATTGTAATGGTTGGTTGGTTGCTGAGCATAATATGATTTAGACTCTGAGTTTATTTGTGAAATTGGCTTTGGTGTCTTGTGATGGCTTTGGGCTGAGCAGCTGTGGATTGAGCTCATTCTTAGGATTCATAAATCTTTGTTGAATGGTGATGTATTCAAAATTTGTACATGTTTTCTTCAATTATCATTATGTTTCTTTGATCATGGGATATAAATCTTAGAGTAGGATATGTCTTTTTGGCACCCCGCTTTATCTACATCCTTTGATCTTTATGTTTTCTTCCTTGAAGTTTAACTAATGAATTCTTCAGTGCTTTTTAGTTTTATTGAGATGTTATGTTAAAAATCTAATTGTCTGCAAGTAAGTTTCAGATAATCCTTAACTTCTCTCTAAGTTTACTCATCTGTTGCTCTAAGGTCTTCTTAGTATTGTTTGGTTGAAGAATCCTTCGTTGCTCTTCAAGTTTTTACTATGCTAATCATGCTGAAAGATTTTCCTTGTTATTAGTTTATTAAAGGATCCTTGATTTCCCCTTAACTACTATATTTCACTTCTCCATATTCATTTCACTCACTCAAAACCTACTTAGATCCATTTGGCCCTGTTTACTTGCCTTATGAAACACCCTTGAAATATTTTTGCACTCTTCAAAATCTTTGCAGACTCCATAGCCCAATGGATTGATCCTCTCTTACTCTACCTATTCTTCTTGACAACTTATCCAACCAAACAAACAAACAAGCAAACCCTAATCCCTATAACTAGCCTAAAATCAAAACCTAAAAGTTATCAAGTTAAAAACTTTTACAAGCAAACATTAGAGAGAGCCCTCTCTAAGTCCAGGAAGGCTAGGTCCTAGGACTCCAAAGATTGGTTTGATGTTACCCCTGTTCATTTGTTCTTGCCAATCTACAAATTACAGGGACCTAACACCTCCTCCATAAGTACCCACATTGTTTTTGAAAATTATGTTAGGATCTACCATAATACTACCCCTCCAATAGTCTAATAAGAGATTGAGAATGTGAAACAAGAATCTAGAATTAAACGTAGTTTCATGTCAAATGAGGAGGTACTAGCACAAGTGAAAAATTGGGCATCAGATAAAAGTACCACAAGGACTATAACCATGATATATATGCATGCATTCAATATTAATTGGCAGGTAAAAAATATTATGGGGAAACTTTTAGAGCATTCCAAGAAACAATAAGAAATTATCCTTTGCCTATTTTTGGAATCTGGATTGTAAGTTGACATAGATGGCCTAGGCCCTAGCGAACCTAGAGTTTAAAAACATAGGGGAGGAAAACACTCCACCTATACCCATATAGGTGGATTCTCCTTCTGAGTAAGTTTTTATGTTGTCCAATGTTGCAAGTTTTTGTTTACTTTTAAGACTGTTGATTAATAGAATAAGTCTAGTGATGGCTATTACAAGTTATAGTAGGATATATATGGAGTACTTTAGACTACCTCAATATACCAAGACAATAATGTTGTGTAACTATTCTAGTTTCCCTAATAACAAACTAGGGCATGAAATAAATATATATATCTTATAACATCTTTTTTATCTAAATTATTTATATAATATCTATCTAGGTTGTTAAAAAAATGTCCCAAGTCTCTCCCAATTCAATAATGAGGAATTTATGTGGGCAATTTATCCATTATTTTATTCATCTAATTTTATTTCTTAATTAACAATATTTCCATTTTTTTAATTTGACAAATAACTTATTCTTGATATAATCATATATGCATTATTTTCTCTTTTTTTACATTTTTGTAGGTTTTAGCCCTGTACATAAATTACCTGCAAATAAATTATTATAACAGAAAATAAAAAATGGAGACAACATAAAACACAAAGCAAATATACACAGATATTTTCCCCTTTATCCAAAAACCATGATTACCAGATTGATTTTTCATTATGTTCCTTTCAATTTTATAATACATATATATACATGATGAAGCATTCATAAACCCCAATCCATTAACCCTGGATTATAACATAATCGTAGTTCCCTTCACGAGATCTACAAAAATACCATGGGCTAAAATCCATCATGCCCAAACCCATGTGAAAACCCCATGCAAAAAACCATAGGTAGGTCCTCCCACCTAATATAGGGTCCAAAAAAAAATTCTTTGAGTGTTTCCTCGAACCCTGTGCAGGGGGACTGCTGCCCCCTGAAAACCCCCCAATATGGGGAGACTTGCACCCCCCTATTGTGCCCGATGCAACAAACATGGGGGGATAATGCCCCCTCACTCGTACGACTAGTCATGGAAATAATATAACCCACACCCAACATACTCCCACTTTTTTCTTTATTTTCCACACAGGGCATCGTAGGAGGGCTTAGTCATTGGTCCAACTCTACAATGCCCATTGATTCTCTACAGCAAGAAAACTTCTCAGTTCTCACAAATTTTTCAATGCATCTGCAACATTCTTCAAAGTGTCCACCTTTACTAGCAACACCTTTTTTTCCTCAACCATATCCCTCACAAAATGATATTGAACATCAATGTTCTTTGTCTTTTAATGATAAGTAGGGTTCTTTTCCAAGAAAATTTCACTTTGGCTATCACAGGCTATCCTTATAGCTCATTGTATCAACCCCATACTTGAACACAATCTCTACAAAAAAATTGCTTCCTTTCTTGCAGTGGATACCATGTATTTAGCCATTTTAGTTGAAAGTTCCACTACATATTGTCTTTTACTCATTCCACTGAATTCTCCTACAAATAGTTTAAACACATACCCATTTGTAGATATTCTATGATCTAGATCTCTAGCCCAGTCTGCATCAACGAAGCCATAGATGTCCAAAACTCTAATCTTGTCTTCCTTGGTAGCACAGATGATAATTACTAGTGCCACACAAATACTTCAAAACCTCCTTCACTGCTTTCCAATACACCTTCCCTAGATTTGACATAAACCTGCTCAATACTCCCATTGCATGTGCAATGTATGGTCTAGTACAAAACATTGCATACATTAGGCTACCAAATGTACTTGCTTATGGAACATGATACATGTCCTCTTCCTCTTCTTGTCTCCTAGGAAACTGTTTAAGAGATAACTTTGAACCTACAGGAATAGGACACTTCACCGGTTTACTATCCTGCATATTAAACCTATGAAGTATTTTCTTGACATACTTCCTCTCGCTTAACCATAGCTTCCTGTTTTCCCGATTTTTTTTAATTTCCATGCCCAAAATATAGTTTGCAGTGCCAAGATCCTTCATGTCGAACTTGGAGGACAATTGGGGGACAATTTGAGATTAATTGAATTTGAATTTTTTATGTCATTTGAATTTCAATCATGTTATTATGTTATTGGTTACACTTGTGATGTTAGAACAATATCATTGATTAATTTAGTGGTTTAGTATTTTTTTCAAAAATAAAAAAATATATTTATTTATTTAATTTTTATATAAAATGATTCCCCCAAATTTTATAGAATAAAAATATTTCACTTTGAAAAAAAACTTTCCCCAATACACACACTTAAAACTTTTAAGGCCTTATTATCGTCCTCATTATTCTTTATCAAGAAATATGAGCCTAAGGAATACCACATTATATCTTGACTCCATAAGATCCTTAACTTACAATTATAAAATTAATTATGCATTTGTATACATCATGGTGATCTAAGACCTTGGAAATCCTACATTGACCACAATGAACTAGTAGCTTGCAATGCATGGATCCAGACATGCCTATATGGTTTCAGGACTTACTTTTCTATTGTATAATGAGTTTTCGTAGTTATTTTTATTAGTCCTGACTCCTCCATGAAATGGTTACAAATTTTTAACAAATTGGTCACAATGTTCCATGTCAAATATTTTGCATTGAATTGACCAATTACACGTTTTATTTTTTCAAAAAAAAAAACAAAATATATAAAACTATATATGATAATGATTTTTGTTTTATTATAATTTGTTTTAATTTAAAATACACACTCTTATGTGGGCGGAAACGTAAAGTTGGGTTACACTTTTGTGAGAATCGGGGGCGGAATTTTTTTTTCGTCAATAGTTCGACCGAACTTTTGATAAAGTTTGGCCAAAATTTACGAGAAAGTTTGGCCGAACTCGTTTTTCTGTTTAGATTGGCGACACACTGATGGCATGGGCAAACAGATTTTTCGCCAGAGATGGGAAAACCAGCAAGCAAAGCTCAGCCAAACTTTTACTCTTAAAATAGTTCAACCGAACTATTTCTTATAAATATATCGTCTGTGAAGTTCGTTGTTTTCCCACGTCTGTGTTTCTTTTCTCTGTTTCTTCACGCGTTTTCTGTGTTTCTTCGCTCTGTTTCGTCGCGCGCTTTGGCCTTTCTGCTCTGTTCATTGAATTTTTGGGACGCTGCTGCTGGTCTGGGGCTGCTTCCGCTTTGTTGGTGATTATATGCGGCGACGTCAAGCGAACCACCAGGTAGGAATTCTTTCTGTTGTTGATTCTCCACCTGTGCATGGAAGTTTAGATCAAGTTGAAATATAATTCTGGGTTTATTTGGATCATATTTGTTTTATGATTGCAAACCAAGTAAAATTAAACGTTTTTAGCTATGGAACGTTGTCTCAGTGTATAGTTGTTTTTGTGTTTTTTGATGAATAAGAATGGTCTTTCAGTAATGACAATGGCCTTTCCCTTGATCTGTGCCACCAGCTGGTCACCAGTAGGTAGCTTGAGATTATCCTTGGTCTGCCTAGATTCAGTCAACAAGCTAACAAAACCATCCCCAGAAATGTCGATTAGCTAATAAACAATGTGAAAAAATTCTTGTTGTTCCTGTGGATCCATCAATTTCATCTGTTCTAGTTGATTCTTAGCGTGTTACAACACGCACTAAGACAGTTGGAGAGCAACTAAAGTTCCTCTGGCAGTTGAGCTCCTTGGTTATTATTGCACCCAGGATGTCGCTAGCCGGTCAATAGCCCATATATCCCAGTCACATTGTCAAAGGGTTCCCCCTTGCCATACACATCCAATATGGATTCTCATTAAGTGCTCGCCATAAGTTCACTGCTAGTCCCGGTCAGCTAATAATCTATCAGGAATAGAAATCGCTGGATCAGCATCTCCTCCGTAATGACTGGTAATACCACTTAGGGGCGGATAGACCGTCCACTCAATGCTGCTACCCACTTCTACTGAGGTTGGGCTTAATGGGAGCAACAGTGAAGGTGAAGCTTACCTCTTCCCCAGAATTTTCTTGGTCATTAATACGACCTGTCTCTAATAGAACCAATTTTATTATCTGAACAATCAGGATTTTCCACCTGTGCATGGAAATTTACCACCCCTGTTAAGCTTATGCCATTCCTCAACGTTGGAATGTGCAACCTTTAGTATTTTTGTAATCACTCATGGTGTGGATAGACTATAGCTAATGTTGGAAAAATACTGAGAGGGGGGGGGGGTGAATTAGTATTTAATGCAGATAATATAACTTTTTACTTTTCCTTTCTAAAAACCCATACGCGACTTTTCAGAAACCAACTAGCGTATATACACGAAAATCCTTTACAGAACTCGCGTATGCACAAAGATATAATTATTCAATTCTTAACTGAGATCATTATTCATTTATCAGATATTTCAGGAAACAGTAAACAGGTGCAGAAAGAACAGAATAATCATCACACATAGGCAACACACATTAACACCAGGATATTTAGGTGGAAACCCAATTCGGAAGAAAACCACCGTTGCCGTCGTCTCAGTCTTCAATATTTTATTATAAGGAAAAACTTCTTTCAATCATGTACTGGTGCAGACTTATACCAGCACGCAGGCACCCACCTGTAGAAGGCTACGAACTTCTCTCGTTTACCAACCTCACCTGGAAGGGAGCTTCAACCCCCTTCTGTCGTTTACCAGCCTCACCTGGAAGGGAGCTACTACCCCCTGATATTAGCACCAGCCTCTGCTGACAGAAAGCTTCTATTATCAGACTGAAGGCTTCAACCCTTAGATCCACTGCAGACCACGTTTCATCAATTTTCAAACTGGATCAAACAACTCCAACACAACCCTTCACTTATCAACAAACATACTTTCCCCAATGCTTCCAAACCGAACAGTGAATCCACTGTAATCAGTATATTAGAGATAACCCAGACTTCAGAATAAATATGCAGAAACACATTCAACCTTGAGCAACCATCAGTTCAGATATCATACGCGCTTTTCTTTAGACGGATCCGCGTATATACGCGCTTTCGTTGAAGCCAACCCGCATATACATTCGTGCAACTTTTCAGAAAAACCCTAACAGGTCATACGCGCCTTTGTTGAAATAGATCCGCGTATACACGCGCCTTCCGTGAAGAGAACCTGCGTATAGATCTATAAAAGATAAAATTTGCAGAACAGACCAGATCTATGAAATTACCCAGATTTCTTCAACTTCTTCAACAGATTTGCGCCAGGTCTTCATCACTTCTTTTCAGATCATCCAAGAGATTCACCATTTCAAGATCTAGAGATCTTGAACATTCATTATGTTCATAGATGCATCATAGAATCAGATCTATCAATTACGAGCAAAGTTCAACCATGCATATATACTTCAGAGTGAAGTATTCATTAAAGCCTAGACACATGCACACCCTTTGCACAATGAAATTCCTCTCCTTATATAGATTTAGCATTTTTCAATACCATGAGTCAAAACCACATTACTTCCGATGGTTTTCCTGGACGGGATCAAATAGACAATCCAGCGCTCAATACAATGGGTCAATACCATGGTAATGCCCCTTGGTATTCTAATTTTGGAGCGCAAGAGCCCATACGCGACTTGGAACGTACTTTTCCGCGTGCATACGCGACTTCCCTTAAGCAAACCCGCGTATGCCTTGTGACATACATTTTTCATCATTGATCTAGCACACACTGAAATTCCTTTCATCATTACATCTGAGTTGCTCTGTAGACACATCATATCACATATTTACATCTTTACCAAGTCCATCAAGTCAGGAATAACTTCATCAAGTAGGTTTCCATCCTCTTCATCAAGTGGGTTGCCATCAAGGACAACACATTGCATCATATTGCCAACAATCTCCCCCTTTGGACTTGATGGCAAACCACGATGGTGTTTGATCACCACAACAGAATCTCCCCTTATTCAAACACCAAACACCATGTCTCTCCCCCTTTGACATCAAGGGAAAAGGGCGGATCAAAACCATCACAAAGTAATTCTCCTTCATCAAAGCACTATAGATATGAAGTGCACTAAAGTTACCATGCTCCCCCTGAATTCATGCTGAAATTTCAAACATATTTGTCAATGAAGTACATGACTCTATGACCTTCCTATGACCAAGGACTCATACTTACATCAAAGATCCAACCAAGTGGATTTACATAAGAGACGCAAATACCCAACCAAGAGGGTTTACACATTTTGACTCAAGTCCTTACATGACTGAAAATTACAAATTTACATCATAGGTCTCAACCATGACCTTTTCATCAAATTACAAATATGACCTTTTATGACCAATACCAAAAAGATCTCAAGAGAGAGATCATATTACAGAACCAACATAATGCCAACAATGGATTATACTCAACAAGGCTAATGCTCCCCCTGAAAATGTCCATCCAAGCATATTTTCTATATGACCAAGGCTCCCCATTTTCTTGTGCATCCATACGCGGCTTTATGTGTTTAAACTCGCGTATATACGTGACTGTCTTTCAGGAAACCCGCGTATACAATTTAATCTTCTGAATTTAATCAGATCTGATCTTCTGAGAGGCAGATACAACACCCAACTTCTGTCTGAGATATTCGAACGCTTCCCTGGGCAGAGGTTTGGTAAATATATCAGCAATTTGTTCTTTGGAGGGAACATACTCCAACTTCACCTTTTGTTCAAGCACTTGTTCACGTAAGAAGTGATACTTGATGGGAATGTGCTTGGTCTTTGAATGCATAACTGGATTCTTTGAGATATTGATGGCACTTGTATTATCACACATAATGGAGATCGGAGATGTACATTTGATTTGAAAATCTTGTAAGGTTTGCATTATCCAAAGGAGTTGTGTGCAACAAGACGTGGCAGCCACATATTCTGCTTCTGCTGTAGATAATGCAATAGAACTTTGCTTCTTGCTGAACCAAGATACCAACCAAGGCCCCATATAGAATGCACCACCACTAGTGCTTTTCTGATCATCAACATTTCCAGCCCAATCTGCATCAGTGTAAGCATGAAGATTAAGATCATCATTCTTTGGATACCATAGTCCAAAGTCTTGAGTTCCTTGTAGATATTTGAATATTCTCTTGACAGCTTGAAGATGAGACTCTTTTGGATTGGCTTGGAATCATCCAACAATCCCAACTGCATGCATAATGTCTGGTCTAGTTCCAGTGAGATAGAGTAGACTTCCTATCATTGATCTGTATTCTGGTTGATTCACCGCGGGAGAATCATCATGAGAACTGAGATTACATCCAGTTATCATTGGTGTACTTACAGGTTTGCATTCTTCCATACCATACTTCTTCAGAATTTTCTTAAGATATTTTGCTTGTGATAAGAATATACCATCTGTAGTTTGATGCACTTGCAAGCCAAGAAAGAATGTTAGTTCTCCAAGTAAGGACATTTCAAATTCTTTCTGCATGATAGAAGCAAATTTTTGACTCATAGATTCTTCATTACTCCCAAAAATGATATCATCAACATATACAACCACAATCAATAGTTTATCATTTTCAATTTTTGTGTATAAGTTGCTATCAGCAGACCCCTTTGAAAATCCTTTTTGATGAAGATATTTGTCAAGGCGATAATACCATGCCCTTGGAGCTTGTTTGAGACCATATAGAGCCTTTTTAAGTCTACAAACAAGATTTTTATCATTTCCCAAAATGAATCCTTCTGGTTGTTCTATATAAACTTCTTCTTCTAGATCACCATTGAGAAATGCAGATTTAACATCCATTTGATAAAATTTGATTTGTTGAAAACTTGAAAAATCCAAAAACATCCTTATGGCTTCAAGTCTAGCTACAGGAGCAAAAGTTTCTTCAAAGTCTATTCCTTCTTGTTGAGTATACCCCTTGCAAACCAATCTTGCTTTGTTTCTTATAACATCCCCATTCTCATTTAACTTGTTTTTGAATATCCATTTAGTTCCAATGAAATTTTTATCATGTGGTCTTGGTACCAATTCCCAAGTGTCATTCTTTTCAATTTGGTCAAGCTCTTCATTCATGGCTTGAATCCAACATTCATCTTTTCTATCTTGATTGACATTGTGTGGTTCAATTGTGGATAGAAATGCCAGATAGCTAGAAGATCCCACAAGAGTCCTCCTTGTTTGTACACCTGATTCCTTATTTCCCAAAATTTGAGATTCAGGATGATTCTTTTGAACATATCTGGATGGAGCTTTTTCAGATAAATCATCTTCTGGTTCTTCATGGGATCCATTGTCTATATCATTTATATTTGATGCAGAAGGACAAAAGTCACCATCATCTTCATCTGTTGTGTGTTTTTCTTCTTTAGGAGCTGCAGGAAACTCATCAATACATTCAACAATCTTCTGAAGCCTTTTATTGTAACATTTGTATGCTCTGCTTGTAGATGAGTAACCAAGAAATATTCCTTCATCTGATCTGGGTTAAAACTTGCCAAGATTTTCATCATTATTTTTGATAAAGCATTTACTTCCAAAAACTCTAAAATGCTTCACAGAAGGAGGATTACCATACCATAGTTCATACGGAGATTTATCACTATTTACCCGAACATGTTCCTTGTTAAGAATATTTGCTGCTGTGTGAGCTGCTTCTCCCCAAAAAGTGTTAGGTGTTCCGGAATCATCAGGCATGGCTCTAGCAATTTGTTGAATTGTTCTATTCATTCTTTCTGCTACGCCATTTTGTTGTGGAGTGCCTGCTACAGAAAACTGTCTTTTTATGCCATGTTGTTCACAAAAATCAAAGAATTCATTTGATGTATATTCTCCTCCTTGATCAGATCTAAGACACTTGATTTTTAGATCTAATTCATTTTCCACCCGTGCTTTGAAGATCTGAAATTTTTCAAATGCTTCATCTTTGTGTTTGATCAACCCAATCCAACACATTCTAGAGAAGTCATCAATAAATAAGATATAGTATTCTTCGCCACGTGGAGACTTTTTCCTCATAGGTCCACATATGTCAGTATGAATGAGTTCAAGAGGCTTAATTGATGATCCTTCCTTGGCTTTAAATTGCACTCTGGTTTGCTTACCAAATTGACAGGATTTGCATATGATGCTTTCAGGCAGAGTAATATTGGGAAGACCACGGACAACATTAAGTCTGCTAGATTTGTTGATTTGAGAGAAGCTTAGATGTCCCAACCTTCTATGCCATAGCCAATTTTCTGAAGATTTACTCATGTAACATTGCTCTTTGCAATTCTTCAATATATACAGGTTGCTTGGAGTTCTTTTTCCTTTTATAATTATTTTACCTGTATCAAGATCACGAACCACACATTCTTTTGAACTAAAGACAACTTCAGTTCCTTGATCACACATTTGACTTACACTTAACAGGTTATGCCTTCATACATGACATCATTAGCCTTCACCTTTTCTTTTAAAAACACAGACCCTTTTCCTTTAATTACAGCGGGAGAATCATTTCCAAAAGTAACTTTCTTTTCCTTTTCTAGAGCACTATATGCATGAAGTTTGTGTTTATCACCTGTCACGTGTCTTGAGCATCCGCTATCAATGTACCATTGATTTTCTTCTCCTTCCGCAAATAATGCTATGCCACAATTTTCAACCTGTGATTCCTTCTTTTTCCATATTTTGGATTTTGAAGGGAGATGCTCTTTTGGCTGAACTTTGCTCCTGCATTCAGAATCTTCATGGCCAAAGTTATTGCAATAAGCACATTCTACTTCATTTAGAAGAGGAGAAAAGTTTTTATAGTTATTCTTCTTTGTTTCAACATCAATCCTTTTCTTTCTTGCTTCTCTTGTCATGATGGTTTTATATGCAACACATTGAGCAGCTTTATGACCAAAATTGTGACATGAGAAACATTGTCCATTGAAGAAGAAATTTCTGCGATCATGAAATCTTCTATTTGAATTTACCTGTTGATTGGTGCCCTTTTGAAAGATATTCCTGTTAGTGTTCCTTGCATTAGGATGATCATGCTTTACCTATAAATATTCTTTATTTCCTGGCTGAGTGGAAGTATTTTGTAAACCAGTTGTAGCTGCTTTTAGATAATTTGGTGCTGAAGCTTGGGAGGACTCTCCAGTGTATCCAAGACCTGTCTTTATAAGAGCTTAACGTTGAACCTTGATAATATCATCTAAGGTTTCAGATACTTTAGCAAATCTAAAATTCAGAGTCTTTACTTTCTCAAATTCTTTTCTTACACTTACCACTTCACATTCTAATTTCTCATTGTGTTTCTTTGCTTCTTCAACCTGCTTTTCCAGAGTCTTGATGGTTATTTTTCTTTCTTCTAAGAGAATTTTATATTCTTCTAAGCATCTTTTGAGTTGGTTGTTTTCGTCAAGGAAATCATTGTCCTCTAGAGCATCCATAAAAGTATCATTTTCTTCTTTAGATTCAAATGCCATGAGAAGTCTAAGATCTTGTTCACATTCTTCCTCACTATCAGATTCTCCATCACTGTCATCATGAGTATAGTAACTTCTTCTAGTGCTAGTCCAGTTCTTATTTCTAGCTACTTCCTTTCCTTTTGCAGGTGTCTCTTTGTAAGGACACTTAGCAGCATAATGACCAACTCTTCCACAATTAAAACATTTGAAAGGAATCTTACCTCTAAACCGTCCTGTACCAAGTTGAAGTTTCTTTACAAAATTTACCTCATCTTCTTCCGAAATATATCCTGATCCTTCTGCTTCTTGTACTTCTTTCCCTTTTGTAGAAGCTCTAAACACAGCTTCTTTGACTTCAGATGGTCCTCCTCTTCTCATTTCATATGCAGTTAGTATGCCATGAAGTTGCACCACGGAAATATTTTGAATATCCTATTTTTCTTCAAGGGCAGAAACTTTTGATTCAAATTTTGCCGTTAGCGATCGTAAAATTTTCTCAACCAAATTAGTGTCGGATACTGTTTCACCCAGATTTCTCATACGATTTACAACATCATCAATACATAAAAAGAAACTGGCAACACTCTCATCACTATGCATCTTTAAATTTTCATATTCAATTCTGAGAGTTTGGAGTTTTGCACTTTTTACCTTTGCATCGCCTTCATAACTTAGAATGATTTTGTCCCATATTTCCTTTGTTGTATTTAGCTACATGACTTTGACAAATTCTGATTCAGTTAGACTTCCTATTATAGCATTGACCGCTTTTGCATTTGATTCATAATTCTTCCTTTCAGTTGGATCTGTTGGTGTAGCAGTTGGATATTGATATCCTTGTTCAACAATGGCCCATACATCAGCTCCCATAGACTGAAGATAGGATCTCATCGTCATTTTCCAGAAGATTAAATTGCTTCCATTGAAGAGCGGGGGCTTGATAGATGTTGTTCCCTCATGATTTCTCATCTTGCTTGATCTTCCTTCTAGCAGCTAAGCTTTTTCAGAAGGACCTGCTCCGATACCAATTGTTGGAAAAATACTGAGAGGGGGGGGTGAATCAGTATTTAATGCAGATAATATAAATTTTTACTTTTCCTTTATAAAAACCCATACGCGACTTTTCAGAAACCAACTAGCGTATATACGCGGAAATCCTTTACAGAACTCGTGTATGCACAGAGATATAATTATTCAATTCTTAATTGAGATCATTATTCATTTATCATATATTTCAGGAAACAGTAAATAGGTGCAGAAAGAACAGAATAATCATCACACATAGGAAACACACATGAACACTAGGATATTTAGGTGGAAACCCAATTCGGGAGAAAACCGCCGCTGCCGTCGTCTCAGTATTCAATATTTTATTATAAGGAAAAACTTCTTACAATCATGTACTGGTGCAGACTTATACCAGCACGCAAGCACCCACCTGCAGAAGGCTACGAACTTCTCTCGTTTACCATCCTCACTTGGAAGGGAGCTTCAACCCCCTGCTTTCGTTTACCAGCCTCACCTGGAAGGGAGCTACTACCCCCTGATATTAGCACCAGCCTCTGCTGACAGAAAGCTTCTATTATCAGACTGAAGGCTTCAACCCTCAGATCCACTGCAGACCACGTTTCATCAATTTTCAAACTGGATCAAACAACTCCAACACAACCCTTCACTTATCAACAAACATACTTTCCCCAATGCTTCCAAACCGAACAGTGAATCCACTGTAATCAGTATATCATAGATAACCCAGACTTCAGAATAAATATGCAGAAACACATTCAACCTTGAGAAAACATCAGTTTAGATATTATACGCGCTTTTCTTTAGACGGATCCGTGTATATACGCGCTTTCATTGAAGCCAACCCGCGTATACATTCGTGCAACTTTTCAGAAAAAACCTAACAGGTCATACGCGCCTTTGTTGAAATAGATTCGTGTATACACGCGCCTTCCGTGAAGCGAACCTGCGTATAGATCTATAAAAGATAAACTTTGCAGAACAGACCAGATCTATGAACTTACCCAAATTTCTTCAACTTCTTCAACAGATTTGCGCCAGGTCTTCATCACTTCTTTTTAGATCATCCAAGAGATTCACCATTTCAAGATCTAGAGATCTTGAACCTTCATTATGTTCATAGATGCATCATAGAATCAGATCTATCAATTAAGAGTAGAGTTCAACCATGCAGATATACTTCAGAGTGAAGTATTCATTAAAGCCTAGACACATGCACACCCTTTGCACAATGAAATTCCTCTCCTTATATAGATTTAGCCTTTTTCAATACCATGAGTCAAAACCACATTACTTCCGATGTTTTTCCTGGACGGGATCAAATAGACAATCCAGCGCTCAATACAATGGGTCAATACCATGGTAATGCCCCTTGGTATTCTAATTTTGGAGCGCAAGAGCCCATACGCGACTTGGAACGTACTTTTCCACGTGCATACGCGACTTCCCTTAAGCAAACCCGTGTATGCCTTGTGACATACATTTTTCATGTTGATACCTTTCTGCTAATTCTTTCCATCATTACATATGAAGTTCTGTAGGCACATCATATCACATATTTACATCTTTACCAAGCAAATCAAGTCAGGAATAACTTCATCAAGTAGTTTTCCATCCTCTTCATCAAGTGGGTTGCCATCAAGGACAACACATTGCATCATATTGCCAACAATCTCCCCCTTTGGACTTGATGGAAAACCACGATGGTGTTTGATCACCACAACAGAATCTCCCCTTATTCAAACACCTTTATTCACATATTTACATCTTTACCAAGTCCATCAAGTCAGGAATAACTTCATCAAGTAGGTTTCCATCCTCTTCATCAAGTGGGTTGCCATCAAGGACAACACATTGCATCATATTATATAACTTAAGCTAACGTATAATCATGGTTAAATTCATTACAGCACACTAGCCCCGTAAGGAATATGTGGTATGGTAGTATGATGAGCAGTGTCAGTTATTTGCGGTTGTTGTCCTGTGGATCCTGCAATTTCATCACTCGTGGATTCCTCCCCCTATTATAGGTTTACCTGCACTTCATCCAAGCTATACCACAGTCCCAAACCTTCTCTCGATTCCTCAACGCTGGAATGTGCAACCTTTACTATTTTTTGTAATCGATCATGGTGTGGATAGACTATAGCTAAACAACCATAATTAGGCATATGAGGGTGAAGGGAAATTTGTTTTATAAGAAGAATGATTGAACTAGAATGATCTATTGTTGTAATGTGACTACATATTGTCTTTTTCGGATGTATTTCTGTATGAGGCAGAATTTGATCTTTTATACTTGATAACTTGTTATGGGTATATCAAGAGGATTTTGTATATGAAATATTATCAATATATGAAACAGGGTTTTTTATCCTTTGAAAAAAGTGTTGAAATCATTATAAATTCACATATGTTCAGTGGTGTCACTGTTTCACTTCCGATATTATGTTGCTTACCTTGATGAACACGTGGAACTCTGCTCTGTTTTTTTACTCTTTTCTCATACTATAAAAGGCCGTTATATGTTATATGGGCTATACTATATAGTTATTAGACTACATATCTTCATATAGAACTTGCAAATAGTATGATGGAAACCCAACATAATAATGTATTAGGACATCACAACTAGTTAATCAGTTATTAAACTACATATCTTCATATAAAACTTGCAAATAGCATGATGGAAGCGAAACATAATGTGGACATACAACTTATAATTAGTTTTATTGAGCTTCCTGTCCTCATATATAACTTGCAAATAGCATGATGGAAATGTGAACTTGCAAATAGTATTTTGGAAATGTGGATCTCATGACTCTTCATGATTAATGCTTCTAGAAACCAAACATAATTTAATGTATTAGGACATGCTCCTTTAGGCTTGGTGGAATTATTAGAGCTTGCAAATAGCATGATGGAAATGTGAACTTGCAAATAGTATTTTGGAAATGTGGATCTCATGACTCTTCATGATTAATGCTTCTAGAAACCAAACATAATTTAATGTATTAGGACATAATTTAATGTATTAGGACATACTCCTTTAGGCTTGGTGGAATTACCTTTGCTTTTTATTTCTCTCTTACACACATATATATATGAAGAGATGATCCCATTTTTTTTTATTCATACATCAAATGTCATTTAAATACAAGATTTATCATAATGTACAATGATTCATTCCATATTATTCATAGATCAAATGTCATTTATATACAAGATTTATCATAATGTACAATGATTCATTCCATATTATTCATAGATCAAATGTCATTTAAATACAAGATTTATAATAATGTACAATGATTCATTCCATATTCATTTATTCCATATTATTCATAAGATCAAATGTCATTTAAATACAAGTTTTATAATAATGTACAATGATTAATTCCATATTCATTTTTAGGATTCATTCCATATTCATTTTTAGATTGAGGATGAGCTTTTGAGAATGCTATGATAATGCCAATAAAGAATGAACTAGACTCATCTTCAACATCTATTAATTAGATATGAAAATTTATAATTAGATATGAAAATTTATAATACTACCGTGTACATTTGAGAATATTTATTTACATGTTTATATAAATTATATATGTACATGTATGTACTTTTTTTTTTTTCATAAATTTTTTCATTAAAAAATGAACCCTTGAAATGATGAACCTAGTTAATGCTTCTTCTTCATGAAGAAGACTACTTGATCTTTCAATTTGAATTTGATGATGGTCCTTTGTTATCTTTCTTGACTACTTTGTTATCTTTCTTGACTACTTCAAATTATTGACACAATAATATGCTTCTTGTTACTCTTTTTATTCCTTCCTTGTATTGTATTCTCCCCCTTAGATATTGTGTACTCTCCCACATAGATATCCTTTGTTATCTTTCTTGACTACTTTGTTATCTTTCTTGACTACTTCAAACTATTGACACAATCATATGCTTCTTGTTACTCTTTTTATTCCTTCCTTGTATTGTATTCTCCCCCTTAGATATTGTATACTCTCCCACATAGATATTGCACTCAATTTTGATGGTCCTTTGTTATCTTTCTTGACTACTTAAAATTATCAAATTATTGACACAATCATATAGATATTGCACTCAATTGTGATGGTCCTTTGTTATCTTTCTTTACTTCAAATTATTGACACTTGATCATATAGATATCATATAGATATTGCACTCAATTTTGATGGTCATTTTTTATATTTCTTGACTACTTCAAATTATTGACACTTGATCATATAGATATTGCACTCAATTTTGATGGTCCTTTGTTATATTTCTTGACTACTTCAAATTATTGACACAATCATATGTTTTTTGTTACTCTTTTTATTCCTTCCTTGAATCTATTATCTCCCTTAGATATTGTGTACTCTCCCACATAGATATTGCACTCAATTTCATAGGCTCTTCTTTTCAAGTCAAATATATTTTATTCTCCCCCTTAGATATTGTGTACTCTCCCACATATATATTGCACTCAATTTCATAGGCTCTTCTTTTCAAGTCAAATAAGTGATCATAATTTACAAGAACTATCCCTAATTTGTTTCTCACATGTTCAAATGGTTCTCTAACAAGATAATCTACAAGAACTATTCCTAATTTGTTTCTCACAAATTCAAATGCTTCTCTAACAAGAGGCTTTGTGGGTATGTATTCCATATTCACTATTTTCTCAAAGACTTGTTGTGTGAGGAAGTGGTACTTTATGATGATATGTAAATAGTGATTGAAGGAAGTAGAATATTTTATTTTTGAAATTATTATTACACTTCTATTGAAACACTTAATAGATATATAGATTTACCTTAATATCTTGTAGAGCCCATTTCATCCAAAACACTCAAAAAGCAGTAACTACTATGTATTCCACTTCTACTCACTCAAAAAGAAATTTACCTTAATATCTTGTAGAGCCCATTTCATCCAAAACACTCAAAAAGAAGTAAATACTATTTATTCCACTTCTACTCTAGATAAAGAAAGTAATGACTCTTTCTTGCTTAACCATTAAACCAAAGACTCTTCTAAGTAGAATTATACATTGTCCACTTGTACTTTTCACAAGCCTAGTTTAATCTCTATATGGTGTCAATGTAAATTTCTACTAGTAAATTTGATATAAATTTGTCAATGTAAATTTCTTAACTTCTACAAGTTCTATAAATTTGTCAATGTAAATTTCTTGAATTCTACAAGTTCTATAGGCAAAGTCTATAAAGGGCCAGGTAGCCTCTAGATCTCATATTTTATGAAAGGTGACATATCTAGTAAACACCCCAACAATCAATCTATAGAATAGATCTAAATAAAATTTCTTCATTTTAATATCCATAAAACACAACCACTTTAAGGTAAACTGCGTACATGTGTCATTTATCCCACAAACTAAAGGTTTCCTCCCATTTATTTTAGATGTGAATTCTAGACCATAAAATTTTTAAGTCAAACTTTAAGATAAACCATGCACATGTCATTTACCTCATGATCTTGTGTCATTTCTCCCATGTCATATATATTTTTTATTGAATTTGTTTTTTTTTCAGGGATAAGAAAACCATTAAATATGGTTGAAAAATGGAAATTATGCATAGAAGTTTCTTGCTATCCCAATCCAAGGAAAGCAATGATTACATATGTGCTTTCCAATATTGCGACTAGCAAAGTCATCCAAAGGAAAATGAATATACCGGGAATAACAACAAACAACGAGGCATATTATATTGGATTGATTGAAGTCTTGGGAACAACGATGGAGTATGGATCAAATGGAATTGTAGTTTTCACCAATTCTGAACTTGTGTGCAACCAGATGAATGGCGTGTGCCAAGTTGAGAAGGAGAGGCTAAAAGAACTGCATGGAATAGCAAACAATATTGTTAGCCAATTTCAATTTTTTAGTATAAGGCATTGTACAAATGTGAATAAGATGTCTGCTGATCTATTGCGTGGGGAAATGCCAATTCAGGATTCATCTATCAAAGATGAATTAGAATTATATAGAGCAATGCCAATGCAAGATTCATATCTCAAAGATGAATTGGTTTTGAGATGCTCTTCTTCAAAAATTCAAGATTCATCTCTCAAAGATGAATTAGTGTTGAGACGCTCTCCTTCAAAAATTCAAGATTCATCTCTCAAAGATGAATTAATGTTGAGACGCTCTCCTTCAAAATTTATTGATGGACATTGTAGCATATCTTGGATATGTGTGCGTTGTGTACTTATAAATGCGTATTTTTTAATGTCCATGTGCTTTTTTCAATTATATACCAAGTGTGCTCCCACCACACCATGTAAAGCGCAACTTGGTGAACTTCACATTTGCAACAAGTGGTGAACTTCACATTTTTATAAAATTAAAATGTGGGGACTTCAACAAATTTTTGTTTAAATGGAGTTTGTTTAAATGCAGTTTCACTTTTTTTTTAATGACCATGTGTATTTTTCAATTTTATACCAAGTGTGCTCCCACCATGTAAAGCGCAATTTGGTGAACTTATCATTTTTATAAAAAAAAAAATTTGCTTAAATTGAGTTTCACACATCAATTAGTGCTTTGAAAGTTGTGTTCTACATAGTTTGTGTACACTAAATTACATTAATTTTTTGAAATTTATTTTGTGTAAATGCTCACCAATATATATATATATATATATATATATATATATCATGGAGGATGAACGACAAAGGTCAACAGAATCCCATATGGGGGATCAGGGATCGGGGGATGTTCATGGTATTTAAATATAATCTTAAATCTCCATACATGTGTGTACATATGGAATTGATTTTTTATTAACTTTGTGAGTGAAATTAGTTGTTAATAAGTTTTATTTTTTATTTTTTAGGAGCTAAGAGGAGAAGGGTCTCTACCCCATCCATGGAGCATGCCCATGGTTCACCCAGTCGTGGTTTGGTTCACACAATTTAATCAATGAATATGTACATGTATTTATATGTACACATGAATGTATTTTTCAATTGATTATAAATTCGTATTTGTTTATGAAGCTTCTCTCTCATCTCGAGAGGTTGGTGGTGGTTCAAATCCCCTTAGAGGGCCATCAATGAGTGGTAGTAGGTTGCATGAAGGTGGTGATATTTATTCCCTCAAAGGCCAATCAACAGCTTGTGGTGTTGGTTCTCAGTAGGGTCATTCTGAGTCTGGTTCTCAGCAGGGTCATTTTAGGTCTCAACAGTTTCAGGGTGGAGAAGATGCTAACCAAGCACGTCGAGGTTGCCATCAATTTCAATATTTTTTTCATTGAATTTGTACAAATTTGTTACATGTGTTTTTTCTAATATACAAAATTTTATATATATTGATGCAGAGGTTGAAAATGTTCCAAATATTGGTTAAAATAGACTCAGGGTAGAATACTACATTCAAGAAGAAGGTTGTCTACCCACCACAACTTATCCGGCCGACATTTCTGATATACCATGGGAAACAAACATGGTGCAATGCACCTTACAAAGGTGTCAAAATATTCATGCAAAATTGCAGAGAGATATCGTGGTTTTGACTCTACCTGCTGAGAGTCGACAAAGCCTCAAAACAGTTACACATTCATTGGGAAAAATTGTAAATGTGTACAAAAATCTTGGGCCAACGACTGATACATTTGTAGAAGTGATGAGAAAGAGAAAGGAAACAGTAATGGGTCCCGATAAATGGGAGGATGTAAAACAAAGAGTTACAAAAGATATGGCGAAGTCAATGTTTAATTTAAAGGAAGGGCCAAAAAGAAAAATGTTGAAGGTGCAATATTTCAAGCACCCAGATATAGCTCGCTATTTGTATGATAGGCACCTTGCGGCCTATGGAAGGCTCCCATGGAACGACGAGGTTCCTGTTTATTTTGCACAATTGTTTTACGCAGAATTTTTTTGAATATGAAACCCAAATACAATGACCTTCTGTCAAAAATTTTTGGTCAGGGGAAAGGTCGATTGTATGACCATAAGGGCGCTAAGCGAGATGTGGAGTTGCCTCGCCCTCAGCCGTCATTGGTGAGTCGACCTTTTCGGGTCGAAACTCTGTGGTCAAATATGGATGCAACTTTTCAAATAAGTCGATAAGCAAGGGATATCATGATCGACAATGTTTACAGCGGATTGGGTGGAGTCGATGTTTGTCTAAATCGACAAAGAGCACGTGAAAATGCACGTGCCAATTTTGTGTATTGTACAGATGAAGAGATTGACAACATGAATGTTGAAGATCTCTGAATATATGCAAAAAATTGTCGCAATAGTTTTCAAGACCTAATTCTTCATGAGGAAGAGGGCATGGGAACGGTATGTGTTAATGACCTTAGGGTTCAATTATTTTAACATGTATACATGTGTACAATTTATAATAAATACATGTGTATGTACATGTATACATTTATTTGTATTTACATTAATCTAACAAAAATGTATCATTATATGTTAAAACATCATTTGCAGTTGTCACGCATGATGAATGACGAAAATTTTAATATCACGTTCGGGACCTCTGGTTCAAACAATGCAGATGGGTCTCACCATCAAGATATGTTAGCAAATGTTAGTGTTTTTTAAGTGATATTTTAAAACAAATAATTGTGCACACATGTACATGTATGTATATATAATGATAAAATGTTTTAACAGATTCCGATTCCGTCCGATGTTTTTGGGATGGTGGTACCTTCTTCTTCCTTGGGAGATGTACCTTCTACTTCCTTAGGAGATGTGCCACATCCACAACAAGTATGGACAATTTTTCACTTTTAAAATTTATGTTTAAGTTATATATATATATATTCCACCTCAAAAAGTTCCATTAAAAATTGAGATATATATAGGAGATGTCCCAAATTCACCTGCAGAAGTATTCAAATTTTCACTTTTAAATATATATATGTTTTTTTAAAAGTTATAATTTATAAATTGAAGTTTATTTAAGTTTTATTATAAATTGAGATCTTGATCTTGAGTTATTTTATACTTTTAAAATTTTGAATTTTAGGTTTCTATAGAAGATTTCTTTAATCCATGGACTCTAGCGATGGATATAGGAACATCCACACCATTTCAACCATTTGAACAAGTTGTCTAACTTTTTTTTTAATATTATTGAAAATAAGTTTATATATGTACACGTGCATTTTCATTTGAAAATTTTTAATATATATATATATATATATAACTGTACATGTATATTGTACATTTTACCGTTGCAGATGTTCCCATGGGGGGGGGGGGAACTTGTAGTAGGTGAACAAATGGAGAGGGAACCTCATGAGGTATTGCATGATTTTTTTTTTTATTTTATTTTTTACATGAAGTTCTATATATATTCTCACTCATTTTTAAAACATCAAATTTTAATGTTCAAGTACATGTGCATTGTGTACAGGTTTCCCATGCTTCGCATGATAGTGCGTGGATTGAGACCCTGATAGGAAAGACGCTACATCCATCTCTATTTGATGGACCTGATTTGTAGATTTGATTTCAAGATTTAGATAGTCTTAAATTTACTTTTTTATATATTATCTAGATGCACTATCATATATATATATATAACTTGATACAGTTTGATACTTGTGAGATCTATAATTTTTGGACATATTTTATGAGATCTACAATTTTTGGACATATTTTATTACAGTGTTAATATAATTTGTTTTGTTCCAAAAAGTTAAGTTTTGGATGGTTTTAGTACTTTTGGCATGTGAATGTGAAGTAATGTTGTTATATAATTTTTTTGGTTTTTAAAACTTTTAAGTTTTGGATAATTGAACTACTAGTAATGTTGTCATCTATAAATTAATGTTTTGCTTCTGAACTACATTTGGCATGTTATGTAATGATGTGTTATAATTTGTTTTGTTTTTAAAACTTAAGTTTTGGATGCTTGAAGTACATTTGGCATGTGAAGTAATGTTGTGATCTATAATTTTTTGTTAAATTAAAAGTTAAGTTTTTGATGGTTTCAATCTACATTTGGCATGTGATATAATGTTAAATGTTTTTATTGGATAGTTGAACTATAATTGGCATGGCATGTGAAGTAATGTTATGTATGAATGATATAATCAAAAAGTTTTTAAAACTCAAGTTTTGGATGGTTTCAATCTACATTTGGCATGTGATATTTAATGTTAAATGTTTAATGTTTTTATTGGATAGTCAAGAACTACAATTGGCATGGCATGTGAAGTAATACGTGCATGTGAAGTAATGTTATGATCTATAATTTTGGATGGTTTCAAACTACATTTGGCATGTGATATAATGTTAAATGTTTTTATTGGATAGTTGAACTATAATTGGCATGGCATGTGAAGTAATGTTGCACGATATATAATCAAAAAGTTTTTAAAACTTAAGTTTTGGATGGTTTCAATCTACATTTGGCACATGTGATATAATATTAAATGTTTTTATTGGATAGTTGAACTAAAATTGGATGGCATGTCAAGTAATGTTGTGATATAATCAAAAAGTTTTTAAAACTACGTTTTGGATACCATTACATTCATCATGTGAAGTAATGTTGTGATATAATCAAAAAGTTTTTAAAACTAAGTTTTGGATACCATTTTATTCTACATTTAATGTAAATCCCTTTAATTTTGATTTAATGTTAGATGTTTTAAATGTTTTGATATAATGTTAAATGTTTTGATCTATGTTTTGGATGGTTTCAATCTACATTTGGCCTATGGAAGACTCCCATGCGTAGACATCAGATGCATTGCAGAAGGGGAGGTGGGGGTAGGGGTGGAGGGGGCAGGAGTGTTGGCTCTCGCCAATAGTGTCAATAGGTGTAATTACAGCAAAAACATCTCCTACACAATAAAACAAACTTAACACAATTATACATATTTAAATTTATTTCTAGATCTTTAAATCATTAGAAAGCAATTCAAATGTTACCTTCTCCAACAATATCAGAAACTCGATCACCATCGGATGATATTGTAGTTTCCTCTGATTGCATTTCTTCAAACATTGCAACAGACATTTGCCCCTTGTATTTAGATCTGTATGTTTCCAATTGTTTACATACATATTGTTTTCACTAACGTCATTGGATTTTGTGTTGTCTATGCAAACATGACAAAAACAAGAATATTTTCTTTTATCCAATGCAAACACATTTCTGGACGAATTTGTTTTAATTGAATGCAATTTTCGAGTCCCTTTTATTGTTTCAATGTAATTTCCAATTGATATATATACGTCTTCGATCCCAATATGCCAGAAAAACCTTTATATGGAAAATTCAAAGAAGAATGTAAATATGATATAAAAATACAATCAAAGATAATCATTGCACGATAAAAATAGATTTCCAATAAAAATTAAATTGAATGTACCTTTGCACTTCCCTTGATGGGTTAGTCTCATTGCTTAGAGCAGCGATGCACCATTGAACAACTTATTTCGCTTCCACAAGTCGGCTTGCAGAGGGGTTCATTTGATATCTTCAAAGTGCTCGTTTTATGTATGCCCCTGCATCGTCATGTTCTCCTTTTCCATGGCCAGTCTCAAAGAAATTCCAACAATATTTAATGCATGTTTTCTTATGAAGAAAACACAACCAAAAGAATGATTGTGCAGATTTCAATTGACCTGCGCATCCGTCCAACCATATGCAATGTTCATTGAATGTTATTCCACGATTTTTCAAGGAATTATAATTTTTTCCAAAACAATGTTGTACAAAATATGTGTCATGTGTACGATCGTCACTGATATAAAAATGATATTCTTTAATGATATGTCGATTTTCACTTGTGCTTTCTATATGATCGATGTTTTTTTCAGCATGTCTATATAGAATATGGACGAGCATGGAGACTTGGTCAGAATGATAGTATTCACTCTGAATTTATTTTTGTGGAACAAATGTGTAGTTTTCTGCAAAATCAATCACTGATAAAATGGTCCCTGGTGGAAAAAATTCACGAGATTTTTTGAATTGCAAGTCTTTCCATCGAGCTCTTGGGAATGCTTGGTGTATTTGTAAATTTCTGCCTCAAACTTTCTCAAAAAGTCTATCACAAAAATTTTGTCTTCTCGTAATTCAATTCTTTTAACACTATTTGCACCTTGAATTGATGTATGGATATATTCATATCTCTTCCAGTTCACTTTCATGTTGGACAATGATTAATCATTTATATCAGTACGATATTTGTTTTGAAATTTAGTCAAATTTCCACAATCATCACATTTTTTACCACCAACACATTTCTTTTTGTAAAATAGTTCATCGCTTTCTCTTTCAAATAGATTTTGAGATATGAAATCACGGATAGTGGAAGGAGGAGGTGAATCTTTCCATAATGTTCTACCAAAATCAAGGAATGTGTCATAATATAACTCAAATTCCACATGATAACGACAACAATAAGTGTCGCGTACGGTGATAGGTTTTACATACCATGGTTTTTGTTGAACAAAAGCACTGATTGAAACATGAATTTCATGATTCTCTTCTTTGAACTTGTTGAATAACTCTATTTGAGTGGTTTCCAAGAAATATTTTTCATGTTCTTCGTATTAATTTCATGCTATTCTTCTTCGCATCACATGCTTTGTAGTTGGAGAAGCACGTGAATTGTTCTTCCAATATTCATATATTATTTTTTTAACATTTTCTCCAAGTCTATCTTTGTATGGTTGCCTACAAATAGCTCTCCAACAAGCGAGTTCATCATTTACATCTATTTGCAGCCGAAAGTTCTGATGTTTTTGAAAAGTTTTTCGTGAGGTTCCTAATGCTCGTGCCATAGATGTTACCAAACGATTCTCTTTAGTACTTGATGAAACCATTGCCATATGTATTCCTCTACGTATAATTGAAACATTTTTTTGTCTAGATCTCCTAATTGAATTTATATCACTACTTATATTTTGTATCACATTTTCCTTCATTTTTTTTTATCTTTGGTTGATTTTCAAATACCCATTAGTGTCGTAGCTTCTTTTAATTTCCTTAATGATAGGAGACCTTTCAACATTTGAGCTTGAACTGTCACTTGCTCCTTTATGAAATACGTTTCAAAAATGTGGTTAACATGATATCGTATATAATGGTCAGGTTTTTTATCTCCATATGTGTGACTGTCAACATTTTCTAACATCTCATCATCGACACTGATTTCATCTGTACATATTCGATTAAATAGTACATAATAAGTTTACATATTCAATAAATAACTAAATTAATAAATATATGTATAATTTCAATAATACGTGCATGTGTTCAATATATATATATATATATATATATATACACCTTATGATTCAATTTCTTCACTTGAATTTCTTTCAATATTTTCACCATCTTCAATCATTGGTTCAATATCTCTTTCACTTTCTCTTTCAAAATTTTGTATCTCAACATCAATGTTTTGAGGAATATTTCTCTCTGTTTACATTGCAAAATATTTTTCTTGAATTAGTTCATCAAATAAAAATTAAGCTTCACATTTTACACTAGGAAAATTTTAAATATATCAATAGATCATAGTATTTGCATTTACATACGTGCTTCAATTTCTAGTTGAGGTTGATTTTCCCCTTCAATATTTGAGAGTGTTTCTATCTTTCTTTTGCGAGATTGTCTCGTCTCTTCTCTATGTTCCTCAGGGTCTCTTTTTCGATCATATTTTCTCGCACAATTCCTTCGATTTCCCATGATAATAGAGTATGAAGTTCAAAAAATTTCCTTCAAAAATTTAGACAATAACTCAATTAGAAAAAGCATCACAAAATATTTAATTTAAAAAAAACTCATTTTAAAAATTTTGCAAAAAATACATACTCCAGTCCAAAACACTTACTTTAAAAAATCCGAGAAAAAAATGTTAAAAATGAAACAAAGCTCAAAATATTTACTTCAACTCAAAAAACGTACTCTAAAAAAATGTCACTTCAAAAAATGACTCCAACTTAAAAAAAAACGTCACTTTAAAAAATACTTCAAAAAATACTTCCAAAAAATGTCTTTTCAAAATTAAGCCCAAATCCATACTTTCAAAAAAAACAAAGCACAAAAAAATACCAAAAAAATGCATTACATTCCTCTAAGAAATGTCCTTTGAATGTACGTCCAAGAAAATTCCTTAAACCCAAAACAATTCTTTGCAAAATCAGACCGCCTCCAAGAAATGTCCTCCAAGAAAAGTCTTTAAACCCAAAACAATTCTTTGCAAAATCAGACCGCCTCCAAGAATTCGAAATTAAGCCCAAATCTATACTTTCAAAAAAAATGAAGAACAAAAAACGTCCAAAAAAATGTATCACATACCTCCAAGAAATGTCCTTTGAATGTACGTCCAAGAAAATTCCTTAAACCCAAAGCAATTCTTTGCAAAATCAGACCGCCTCTAAGAAATGCGTTCCAAGAAAAGTCCTTAAACCTAAAACAATTCTTTGCAAAATCAGACTGCCTCCAAGAAATGTCCTTAAACCCAAATCTCTAAGAAAAGTCTTTAAACCCAAACCTATACCTTTGTAAAATCAGACCAAATGTGCAAAATGTGCGAAAATTATGAATGATTTCGCGGCAATTTATATTGCCGCGAAATGTTTTTTTGGAGGGGCTCCGAGAAATTTTCCGACTGACAGAAAATAAGGCAGAAGTTCGGCCGAACTTTGAAAAACATTTCGGCTGAAATATTAAGGCGTGAGACTTAATGGCCCGTTTGCGCAAAAAATAGTTTGGCCGAACTTTTTTTCAAAGTTCGGCCGAACTAACGCGTCACCAATTACGCAGATCCAAGCTTTGAATATGTTTCTGCAACTTTGGGCTGATTAAACTCCATGAAAATTTCTAAATTAATTGTCAGAACCAAGACAAGCATTTTCATAATTGAATCTACTTTCAGGAAATATAACTTTTATGGAATTTCATAAATATTTACTAATTTTAATTAATTTTGTAATAAAACGGGTGCAAACAATTTCTGAGGGTCATTGTGATTCAGTGAAATCAAAATTTTGTATCTCCCAAAATACATTGTAAAAAAAATTGAAACAATTATGGGGCATTACATTGGTCCGTCGTCTCTAATGGGTAGTTTTTATATTTTTATTTTATAACTTATATGTTAAGAAATTTCTTGTGTTAAGAAACATACTCAAAATATGCATTTTTTTCATATTGGACCTGTTCAAAATATTCTAGTAATTATGATATGCATCCATTGGCTTTGTAAATATGACGAAATCGAAGTAGACTCTACTTAGATTGTTGTAACACATTTTGTTTTCTCCAAAGCACAAATTTTCAAAGAATACAACATTGCGTATTAACATGACTTCTTATGAATCGTTTGATTGTTAAAAAACACACACTCAAAAAAATGCTAAGATGACATATCAAATGTGCATAAAAAAATTCCAAAAAATAAGTAATAGAAAGCTAACAAAATTTCTGACAACTTTTATTTTTATCGCAAAATGAAATTCTAAACATAAAATTTGTTATAGTTTGCAGAAAGTTGAAGAACCGAAAAAAATGAAAGTTTTTTCTCAAAAAAGGGCTAAAAGTGTAATCCAACTTCACATTTTCACCCAGGTTTTTATTATGGTCAATTGGAATTATTATCGGTCGTTGAGTAGAATAGTTCTATATCCCCATCCAAATTCATGGCACATGCCTATGAATATTGTTATATTGACCCTCACTCTCAACCCAAAAGCTAAAAAAAAACCCTAAAAAAAACAAATACCCATTATAAATTACATTCTATTAATTAATAACCTTAACCCTTCTTTATAACAAATATCCATTACAAATTCCATTATATTAATTAACGGTTACCTCCCATTAAGCCACCATAATATTGATCTATGTCTCTCTAATTACACCGAAGGTGTTCGTATGATGGTTTGGCTAAATGGATTCGACCAATAATATATTCTCAATTTCATCTTCCTCTATCCAATAATTTTTTACCAAGTGACAAAACAAAACAATTAGAAAATTTTATATTAATTATGCTTCTTTAGACTAGATTTCACTGAGTGGCATAATTAGAACTTCTTTTTCCATAGTTTCGCCAGTGATTGGCCAAAATCTGATAGAGAGTTGACAAAGAGTTGTGAGCGCGGATCAAAATACATGAAGGATGTCTGGTCGTGGAAATGGAGGGAAGGGTTTTGGAAAGGGAGGCACCAAGGGGCACAAAAAAGTGTTGAGAGATAACATTAATGGAATCACCAAACCAACCATCAGAAACCTTACCACTAGAGGAGGCACTAAGCACATCAGCGCACTCATCTGTGAAGAGACCAGAGGTGTCTTGAAGATATTCTTGGAGAATGTTATTAGATATGCGGTCACATACACAGAGCACGCTAAGCACGCTAGGATAGAGACTGCCACTACCATGGATGTTTTGTACTGCCTCAAGAGGCAAGTTCAAACAATCTACGGCTTTGGAGGCTGACCATTATTTTTCTTGGATGTTGGTCACTCACTCATTCAAGGTTTCTATTGACACCACCCTTTTTTGGGGGATATTGTAACCTAAATGACAAATATTTAATGTACTGCTTCCCCTGAAAGTTTGCATGCGCGAATTGTAGGTTTTTTGAGTTGTTTCTATTATTTACTTTAATTTATAATTTCTGTGAAATGATGTGGTTTTTATAGTTTTATTTTCTCCAATTTTCCTCAAGAGAGGAAAACATTGTATATTTAAAATATCCTATTTCCAGCTTGAATGGAAGCACTTAAAGCTGCAGATGCTACTCCTTAGATGCAGATTCTCTGGTATTTCTTTCTTTACTCATGGTGATAGGTTGTGTCAGGATTTTAATGGAAGATGGGTTTAACAATGGGTCAAATCCGCAGGGTATGTTGTGAACAAGTGAAGAAAAATGTCATAAGAATTGATTTATGTGGGAGCATGAAGGGGGTTTCTTGTAGCTTTGGAGCTTTTAAATTGACCCGATCTAGCACTTTGGTGATGGCTGGATTTTTTTCTCACTGAATATTCTTGTAATGCTTGTCAATGTATTTGAGCACATAATTGTGAAGTTCACTCATTGCGTGATCTGGAAATGTTGTGTGTGCTTACTTGTATGTTTGAGAGAACAATCGAGTTCAAGATGGCTTATGTGAGGGATAGAAGAAGGGTGGAGAAAATAAGAAGAAGGACAAATATTGTCGACTGAACAGAGGAGGAAGGTTTTAGTCATTGGAAAAGAGGATGGAGACTGGAACAAGGTATTTACATTTTACTCCGTATAACAAATTTTTTATGCATTTGGACCGCTTATGTGGAAATCACTAATCTATTGATATGTCCATTCCATTTTTTCTTCATATACCTTTGCAAGATGCACATACACAGATATAGACACAACAAGAAAGTATCCAATAAATAGATGAACACATAAACACATACAACATTTGAACTTTTTCTTGTTTTGCTAGAAATTTGAAGGATGTTTATAATTGTTTCTATGGACTTGCGAGGAAGATTTCATGGGAAGTTTATTGTCCCTACATATATATGTTGTAATCAAGTAAGACTAGAAGTGATGGAAACGTCATCTATTTTCGTTCTCATTCCTCTTACTCCAACACTTGATTGTACCGAAGGCACTGACAATGACGTCTTTCTAAATAGTAAAAGCACCTTCCTCAGTCCCAAGAATAACCTAATTCCGCTCATTATTCTTTTTGTCCAAAATTCTTGGCCTTCAAATATATTTGAAACAAATAACTGTGACTGTATACACTATGGAGATTTTTGAACCCCTCGACATATCAAATTTTAATTGGAGGGAGGGAAAAGAAAATGAGGCTCCGCAATTGGTTAGGATGAGCAGTATCTACCGAGCCCAACAACGTTCCTTTGAGGCATGGAGTCCTTCTAAAATATTTGTATGTGTCTTACTAATGTCTTTGATCATTTTTAGATATTTTTCATCTACGTATTATTATAAAGAAGCAATTTAGCTACACTCAAAAAAACGACTAATAATGCTTGCATTAGGGAGTTTGACAAACCTTATGTGCATGAATTTAGCAGTGGGTAGTGGGCTTTATTCATGTTCATGGAAATATGATCTTCTCAATTCTTCTATTCCTTAGGTGTACCTTTACACCTTTAGAATCAAATTATATTGTAAATAATTACATCGTAAGGCGTTTTTATTTGAAAATAACTCCCCTCTTGCCCTCATTGCTATGAGCGGTTGGATTATATGTTAGACAATCAAAACATATTCCACTGTTCGATGATCAGGACAAGGTAGTTGGAAGTAGTCAAGGTAGTTGGAAGTATTTCATTGCAAGACAGTTATAAACACGCCCTATTATTGACTGGTCATCATCCCCATCCTACACCAAAAATTACTTGCTACCTTAGAGCTTCTTGCAGGAAAGTCTTTGGTTTTGTCGCGCACAGAGTCCTGACTGGTCATCATCCCCATCTCGCACAAAAATTATTTTCTACCTTAGAGCCTCTTGCAGGAAAGTCTCCGGTTCTCTCACTCACAGAGTCCCTGGGCTAGGACGAAGCCAATTGCCAAACTTCTGCAAGTTGTTTTTCTCTACCAAAGTAACCTGCAAATGTTGGAGCTGAAGTCATTTTTTCCTCTTCATCTTGTGCGAGTCTCTATGCTCTTACGATGGTGCGATGCTTCTGATTCTAAAGAATCAGCCAGGTGCTTTTTTTAGAGAGGTTTTAATTCTAAAGCTCATTATGATGAAATTTTTAAGGAAGTATATTCTTATTTGAAGAGGGTTGGATACAACCCATACACGATTCCTTAAATTTTCCACACATGTTATTATTATGAATCATTTGGAGTAGGTTGGAGATGGTTACTGTTGGAGTCCCGTGATTTGGCAGATTGGTAAACCAAATGATAGGGTAACATCAAACCAAGCTTTGGAGCCCTAGGACCTAGCCTTCCTGGACTCAGAGAGGGCTCTCTCTATTATGCAAAGGATTTAAACTTGTTTTCTTCTGTATATTTGATTTTAGGCTAGTTGTTAAGTATGTTTTGGTTTATTTTGGGTTTTTTGAGGGGAACTGATCAAAAGGAAAAATAGATATAGAGTTCGTCAAATCAACTGGGCTATGGGGTCAGATAAGGTCAATACTTTCTTAATCATGGACAAGGTATTACTGCAGGGCTGATTTAGTCGAGGTAAATGGATTCTTTGGGTGAAAGTTAAATGAGATGAACATTAATCTTGTGAAAGAAAAAGAGATTTTAAGCATAAATAGTTAAAAAACAAGCATTCATGAGTTAGGGCTGACCATTAATCTATATGAACGAAACTCAAACTGATAGATGCAGAAAATAAACAATCCAGTGATACATAGAAGTATAAGACCCTCTAACTTTGGGAAAATCACCTTCAGACTTTTGGGAAAACAAATAAGATAAACAAACAACTCAATCTATGAAGAGGGAACTCCTAAATATCATATCTTGAGCTATCAGGAACTTTGAAATAAGACTACAAAGCATGGACAAAGGGCAAGATCGAAACAAGACCTCTTTGACTTAAATAAAACAACCAATAATTCAGAGAGAGATTTCAGAAATGGAGTTTTGATTAGCTATGAGTAAGCAGGGCATACCATGAATCATACTAGACATCATACATAATAACCATTAATGAAACTGATAACAAGTTCTTAGGGAACCAAAGAGCAATTAAGAATTCTTTGACATAACCAAGAAAGATGAAGAACATTTAAGCTGTAATGAATCAAGAAGTTTGAGGTGCCTCCATGGGCATATCTCAAACTTATTATTTACTGAACTACAGCAAGCAAGAAGCATGAAAACATATATGAGAAACTAAGAAAACATAACAAAAAATAAACACAATACCATTCACCAAGCCATCGAATCCTACACACAATCCTCCTCCACCATCAAGCCAAGCAAGAGATCATCCACTTCATAAAACAAGTATTTCTTCAAAGCTCATAGTGCTATGTATTTCTCTCTATAAATCAAGTTCTTCCCTCTTGTTACAGTGAATCCTCTTGGATTATATAGGCCAAAGAGGAGGAAACCCACCTAGAGCAACCAGAAGGCCACAGGCCAAAAACAAATATCTAAAAATGTCCTTGAGGCCTTACAAGGTCCAAGGCACAAAATATCCTCTAAAAATATATTTTCAGACTCAAATAGCAAAAAGGAATCACTTTTTAGGCCTAACACAAGAGATAAACTTGCCTAACGCACATTTGGCCAATCATACTATGAAAACTACTTTTCAGCGAAATTCTACAGGAGCATAGCAGTAGAAAAAAGTATGTCTTGGAGAGGACTCTTTGAGGGACTTCCCGATGTCGAAACGAGGCCTGTGATGGCTCGTTGGAAAGCCCTAGATGTATAATTTCTGGAACTACTTGATTGTTTTCAAACTGATGCAGGTATGTTTTTCAAAAAGTGAACTGAGTGAAGAAACACAGGAAAGTAGCACTTGCTGATATGTGAGGCAGAATGTTGAAAAATGACTGTTTTTTGCCTCTTTGAGGGGTCAAAACACATTATTTTGATCTGGAAATTTCTGAGTATATTCCCTTCAATTTAAAGCATCCAAAATTATAACTTTCATCAGCTGAGGATTCTCCAAGTAAAAATGGCAGCGCCCATGAATTTGTGCAATTAGGCCTAAAAATCTCAAAAAACAAGATCATGTCAAAAAATGCTCAATTTTGGTGAGCAAACCCCTTAAGGGTTTCTAGAAGCATGTATGGAAGCTTGAGCCAAGATTCCAAGCCGCGATATGTATTTTCCTCCTTTTTCCACTGGGCGCCTCCTTTGGGCATTTTTGAGCTTTTCTTGGGCAATCTTTAGTTTCTTTCGGGAAAATTGATTCAACATCTTGTGATGCACGGTCATCTTCCTTTGCAGGCACAAATATTTGTTTTCCTTGTCTAATTTTTCCTCCAAATTTTTATTGGCCCTTTCGAGCCAAGATTCTTTGTCATTTTCTATCTCTTGAGCAAGCAACTGTGTGAGAGGATATTACTGAGCAAGGGCTGCTTCTTCTTCCCTTTGTTTCTCCAATGCTTTCCTAAGACCCATGGTCCTAGGCCTTTTCCTTGTAGGTCCTTCCTCTTCTTCATCATCATCAAATTCACCCATGTACTCCCCAATTTTTACTTGTGCTTTTTGTGCTTCCCTTTTGAGAGCTGCTTTCATGATCACTGCATTGTTGATAAGCGCCTCCTTCACTTTTCTCACTATCTTTACTATCCTTACTGCCTTTTTGTTTGCTATCACCTTCATTGCCAGGGCTTCCAAAACTCTTTTTTTGTAATGAAAATCCAATTTTGTGCAAAAATTTCAATTCTGGCCTTTTTTGAGGCTTTTGGAGAGGTGCTACGCTCCTGTGCACAGGCGTGTAGCACCTACACGCTACCTTGTGGTTTCCCAAGCGCCTTCTGCATGACGGGCCGAGCAGGCCTGCACACCGGCAGATGGGTCGTGCAGGAAGAGGCAATGGGCCAGGCAAAAGCTTGTCAGATGCTGTGTGTATTTGGTAGCAAATGGGCCGTGTGTCGTGTGCAAAGGCCGTAGAGAAAAGGAAGTGAGGGTTGAGGGCGCTACGTGCAGTGGGCCAGGCGGAATCTCGTGCAGGTGTGCCAGGAAAAGCTGGGCCGGGCGGAGTGTAATGGGCCAGGCGCTGGGTGGAAAAAACCTTGCACGTTGGGCGAGGAGGCAGGGGTGTCGCGCCACTGCACAGGCGCATCGCGGCCCTCGCAATTTCCTTCAGAGAATGTCTACAGGCACGTCGCGCGCTTCTCTAGGCACGTCGCGACCTCTTTCTTTTGCACGATGGTCGCCCAAAACTATAAAAAAAAAATGAATTTTCTCTCTTTGCCAAGTAAATATTGAATGAGCTCTCTGAGATTTTGCCTTTTAAATGATATCTCAAAATGACTTTTCCCCGCTTTTTAAATGGATTTGAAACCTTTTGCCTTTGATTTTTATCATTAAAAGGGAGGTCCTGGCACAATGGTATTTAAAACTTTGAATAGTTGCTAACCTCTGCTTGCCATGAAGGAGTTTCATCTTTCATTTCTGCTATTCCTTTTGAGGACTGTCCTTTTGAAAAATTGTCTATGTGTGTTATGCCTTTGACTAGCCATGAAGGAGTTTCATCTTTCATTTCTACTGTTCCTTTTGAGGACTGTCCTTTTGACAAACTGTCTGTGTGTGTTATGCCTTTGACTAGCCATCTTAAAAGGATATTCTATCAAAAATGTTTTTTTAGCTTTGGTTTATCACTAAATGAACTCCTTTACATAATGTCTCTCAACTCTATCTATTAATGATAATTTTTCTCAAACATAGAGTTAATGCTTGGTGATTTGCCCTCTGCTTGTTATGAAGGAGGCCATACAAATGTAACCACCTAGGTCACTCAAAACCATTGTTGGGCCCTCTGCTTTTTATGAAGGAGGCCTTCAAAATGTGTTTTGACCCTCTGCTTATCATGAAGGAGGTCCTATCAAACACAATAATCTTCTTTCATCTAAAAAATGTGCCCTTTGTTTGTTTATTTAAAAAGACTAATGGAAAACAAACCCTGAGCCTTTTCCACTTATTACTGATGAAGTCATTTAAACAAACTTTCCTCTTCCTTTATGAAGCCCTGATTATGGTATATGTCTTTTTCACAAAATCACTGTGAAGCTTAGGAGTAAAATAATGCATTTATGAATGATAAATGCTCACTATGTGCATCTTTCAGCAAATTTGTCTTTAAATGCTTTTCAGAGTCTAGGTTATGGTAAGATATAAAAAGCAGTTGTCCTTCTTATATCCTTATAATGATGCCTAATTGCTTTAGACCTCTATTTTGTCAAAGATTGTCTTTCTTGCTTGAACAAGAGTGATTTGCAGGGCTTTGGTCACATGTTTGAGAACTTATGCAACAATGCTCTTTGAGTTAGCATGGAGCTCTGAAGTTAGACATCATCTAATCTTTGTATTCATTTTTCATGATGTAGGACCTTTGTCTTTTGGCATTTTTGGATTTGAAACCTGTATGTCTTCTTTCTTCAATAGCTGCACTTTATCTAATTTATGATGGAAAACTGCCACAGCATGAGAACCTTGTTTGAATTTGCTCCTTTGCTCCCATTTAGCATACTATCATCACTCAATACACCCCTATAGAGATGAATTTGGTAGATGTCTATGATTTCTGGAGAGCTTTTTGATGTGTCATAAAATCATGCTTGAACTGATCACTTTCTTTATTCATGAAACTTTAGAATTCTGCTCTTTTCCTGGAATGAGTATTTCTGAGCTTTACTGAAATGAAACAAACAAACCATTTAGTGGTGTATGACCTAAGGGTAGACCAGGGTGTTGTTTTTCAAGATGGGAATGAAATGATGGATGACTGATGCTGAAATCAGGGTTTTTGGTTTAAGACAGTTTTGTCTAGGAATTTGCCCTAAACACCACCACCTAGACCTACAGATTTTGTCATAGATTCTGAATAGTTTCTTAGGCATGAGTAGGCTATCATATGAAAAAATGATCAGTGAGAAAGGGGTAGACACTTTGTCTAATGTTTGACAGTGAGTTATATGAAAACAGGGGACTTTGATAGCATAAAAACAAAGCTTATGACAGCTATAGACAGGGAAGGTTTTGCTGAATTGTGATAGGACTTGAAAACTGAAGACCATTCCCATCACAGGTTGAAAGGGAGGGGTAGGAAGACAAAAATTTGTTTGAGGTGTCTTCTAGATGACAAATTGACAGATTGAGATTAGCTTCTAGAAAACTCAGCCAAGGAATCTAGTCATCAAAACATGCAAAAAATACTGATGACTAACAGTTACAACCGTGTTGGATTGCCACACTTGGCCACATTGTCGTCATTTCATTTTAATTTTTTTAACGGACTGCTATTCATTTCATTTTATTTTATTTAACACTAAGCACTGAAAATCTCATTGGTGTCAATTCAATTCGCTAACTATCTAACTATCGAGAACTCACTAGTTGTAATAAATATTTAATGTTGTTTTTAATTTTTACTTAATCATTTTTTAAATATTATTATTAGATTATAGAGAGTAGAGCTAAACAACTTGAATTGAAAAAATTAGTTGGAAATATGTAGTTTTCAAATGAAATATATATATATATATATATAATGTATTTAAATTTTGTAAATTAAACAAGTTTAAAAAATAATGTTTTTAAAATTTTCTGTTGGTAATTGTATTATTAATTATTTAATTTTTTATTATAAGGATTTTTTTTTTTGGGTTACTTTAAGGTTATGAAATTTATGATTTTTTTAAAATTAAAGTTGAATTATAGAATTCATGATTTTTTAAAATTAAAACCAAGTTATAAAATTCATGATTTTTTAAAATTAAAGTTAAGTTTAGTCTTTTTATTAGATTAAAATTTTATATTCTGTGGTTGTATTATTATATTTGTTCGGATTAGTTTTTTATTATAGGAATTTCATACATTTATATTTTTTTATTCATTATGGGTCATAATTGTATGTATTTTTAATGTAACCCTAAGTTAAGGAGATGAGTAGCTCAATTTTTTGGGGGTAAATTTAATGAATTTTATTATATTAAGATTCTTGAATTTGATTATGAATCTTTTAACTGCGGGCAAGAAACTTTATTACATTTGAATGTTTCTAATTTTCTACCTCAATTGGCCCATCAACATGTGAACGAAAGAAAATAATTTCTTTTGTTTGGTTTAAACCAATTCCATAACAATTTCAAATGTAGTTGACAAATTCATTATTTTGGTTATAGATGATTTTTGGAAGATCAAACCCTAATAATGATGTTTTGTTTAAAAATGATTTTTGGGTTGTTGATATCATCAATTGAAAGGACTTTGGTATCCTACTCTAGGATGATAGTCCTCTTTACAATTCAAATACCAAATGTGCTAATCTTCATTATTCAAATTTACCATACTTGTGGTAGAGTATGGTAATTAGAGATTTTCAACATTCTTGAGTTCAAAAGATTCATATCTTGGCTTCAACTTGATCTTCTTATAATTTATCCAAAAGCATTTTCTATGATCCGATCCACATATTGATAAAAGAAAATGATACAAATGTTCATTGGAGTTTGAATTCGAGGAAAAATGTAAATGGATTTAAATGAAATCCAAGAGAGTTATATAAATTGCAATAAATCTTGAATCCCAAATAAAGTTGGCATACACAAATAGGGTGTGGATAAATTCCAACCATTCAAGTAGGCTAATACTTCAAACATAAGTGTTTCCAGTGCAAATAATTATGTATGTATACCCAAAAGACCAAATCAAAATGTTATGGTCAATAATTGCTAAGGATAGAGATATTTGTTATCTCTACAGTGCATTCTTTGAAAAATACAATAAATAACCAAAAAGAGAGAACTTGATACTAAGGATACTCATGCCATGTCAATGAATGTCCATAATTCCACTTAGACCCCTTGGCAACAACTCATGACAATCTCACTATTAGTATGGAAGAGTAACAATTTAATGCTACTCTTTCCTACACTACTGTCTTACGGAGTTTCTTTTGCAACATTTGGTGCAATTACTAGTTATATATTACTACAACACTATCCTTCATTAATATAAAAATTGCCTCTAATCATTGAATTTAACCTCTAGATCAAATGTCATCGAAACTTTGACTTCGATATCGTTGATCATCAATAAGTTACACTCTCCATTAGAGACCGGCATTAACATATTTCTCGATGAAATTTTAATTTAGATATTGCATATTATCTCCAATAAAATTTTAGAGATGCATTGATATGTTCTATAAACATGTTCCAAGATTAATGAAATTAATATAAATTATTACTATACAATAAAAATAATATTAAATAATTTGGTGTTATTTGAAAGGTTAAAAAATTTAACATGTTTTAATATTAATTAAATTTATATAGATTTGTTTGAATTTAGGCTTTTGTAATTTATATGGTTATAAAAAAGAATTTTTTTCAGTGAAATCACATTAAAAAATATATGGTCTACCCATTTTGAACCATCACGACAAAGATGGAGAGTCTGATTCAAGCCTGTAGTTAAATAGTACAGTGCTTCGATACACATTGACCATATATTTCTGAATGTGATTCACTGAAAAAAATCTTTCTTATAATAATATAGACATGTTTTAATATTAATTAAATTCATAAATATTAATATAATTTTTTTTTTTTGGTAAGTCAGGCTATTCTATTAATTCAGAAACGTAAAAGTTACATATGCTACAGGCTAGGTTGGTAAGGTGCACTTAGCCAATCCCAACCTTTGTTACACGGTTTCTAGGCTGCCTCAGGGGAGGAAACCAGCCAAAAAAAAAATTGAAACAAAAAATTTCATTTGCGCAGTAGCGCGGGCATATCTATGCAGTACAATGTGAACGATAACAAAAAGACACTGATAGCAAGCTTGACAAAAAACATAAGAGATCTGTGTAGCTGCGCAGGCTTTACTTTTCGTCTTCATCATCACTGTTGGGACTTCCTCCTTAATGGGGCAAGCAGGGGCCTGCGCAGCAGCTTCCTCCGCATCTGCCACAGTACGCCTGGGATTCTGGGCCAGTGTGCAAATGATGGGGGAGCCTAGATCTACACCGTCAGGGACACACGTCCATATGCCATCGGAATCCATCACCTGAAAGTCCGAGTCCTTATCTTCCTCCTCCTATACTGGAAGCGGGTCAGTTTTGCGGTGATGGAGGTGCGTCTAGGGAGAAATGGTTGACTTCCTCGAGTCGTGTCTTCCTCTTTGTGCAGCTTTCCCAGGGGTTTCTGAATTATGCTCGGGATTGGGACGTTAATGATAAAAAGTGCTAGAAGAGGAGCCTTCCATCGAATCTAGGCAATTTTCCTTGCCACGGTGATATCGACTAGGGAGAGCACCTCTCTGACCTCCTCGGATAGTTCTCTGGCGAATTCTAGGAGCCATTGTGCGCAGAGGCAGGGGGAAGAAGTTCAGGGGAGGGTACGCAAAAATGCAAGCAGTGCTTGGGCTCAGCGAGTATGTAATATTCCTAAATTAGCATACAGCTAATTGGAATATTAATTTTTTATTTTGCTCTTAGATAGAGGAATAAGAGGCTATGGAGACCCATAAATCTCTTTAGTAGGAATAAAAGACACTCCTAGTGTGAATCGAGATCATATAAAAGCTAGATTGAAGACCCTAATTAGGTGTGAAAAAGGGGGGAGCATGTTGAATAGGTCAACTTTGACCAAATCAAACAACGTTGTTATGGAGGATTGGCATTAATGGTGGGATAGCGCAGTTTTGGAGGGAGATTGATTGCATGATGATGGAAACCCTAATGAGTGGGACCTAAGGTGAGAAAGCTCACATTGTTTATAAGGAAGAGGATGGAAGCCATATGGGGTTATGTTTAGGATTATTATTTTGTATGTGCTCTGTTTAGACCTCTTTCTTTCTTCAGCTGTTTAGTTGAGATTTTTGTGTTGTTTAGCATCGGGTGTTCCCGAGCGAGAATCCAACCTCTTTCATTGAGAGGCCTCTTGGAGGAGTATTGCAATTCATTTCCACACTCAGGCTTAGGGCCAAGCTTCATATATCTTCATTAGCACAGTTTCTGCAGAATATTGTGTTGTGTTGCAGGGTGTTGCAGTGGAGGCTTGAGAAACCCACTTTCTGAGCTAGTTTTTCATAGGAGGAAGGATTCCTTCTCTTGGGAGATCAGCAAGGAGGGATTCTGAGCACATTTTAGATATTTGGCACCAGGCCAACATATTTCCATCATTTATAGTGTAGTTTTAGTCTGGAATTGCGTTATTTTTTAGGGCAGCTTCAAAGGAGGATCTATTGGCTCTTTTAGAGTGTTTCTTGTTAGGTGAAGGGTTCATCCTTTCATTAGAGGATACCTTTGGAGGAGATCTACATCAGATCCATACTATTTTCAACCTTCTATTTCAGGAGCTTCAGTTGCAGTGATGCTTCAGCCCTAGAGTTGTAGATCACCATTTGTATTTGGGTGTATTTCTAGAAACCCTTCTTGGGTTCTCTTAGAAAGGTGTCTAGGAGGCTATATCTTCACTCCTAGCATTATTTAGAGCTATATAACAATAGACATACATTGATCCATATTTACGAAGCAATTTGTGCCCTAAAATTGCGTTGTTTTAGCTCAGGGCATTTGTATGGCATCTATTTCTCATGTGTTGACACATTTTGCTTGCAGAGGCTTGTTTTGTATTTCTTGAGTGACTTGATCCTCAAGATCTTGTGCCTATTATTTGCTGATATGTTTAATAATATGGCTTTACATTTGTCTCATATCATGGTGTGTTGATTTATTCACTTTTCTTTCCATTATTGTGTTCATATATTGCTGCTTCCCCATTTGGGAATATTACAGTGGTATCAGAGCCTAATCTTGGCTCAGCCTGTGGATCTCAGCCATTATGCTATCAGAAGATTAAGACAGAGGAGAAAGAGATCAGAATGATAGAAAGAATGAGTTTTATCTCATCTCTTTTCTGATCTAAAAGTGACCTCACCAAGGGGGTCAAGAAGAGAAAAATGGAGAAAAGCCATGAAACCACACTAGGGTTTCAAGATGAGGAAGGTCCATGCACTTCCTATCAGCAAAAAGAAGATCCAGTATTGCATAGAGCTCGAAAGAAACATGCTATGCCCTTTATTTTTGAAGACAAGAGGCATAAATATGGAGGAAACTTAGATCATGAAATTCTAAGTGAGTATTTTGCAGAATATAAGTCTCAACCTAGAGCTTTCAAGGAGAATCTAACTCTCCCATAGTTCATTCATCTCAAGGAAGAAAGGAGACCTTGCAGCAATAGAAGAAAAGAGGGGAATAGATTTATATTTTCTAATTTTATGGGTCAGCCACATGCACAACAAGGGCTTGGGGAATGAAGTTGGATGCATTTTTCCTGCTACATCAAGTAGTAGAGAAAGAAGTTGTTGAGATTATAGCGCTACACCTTGAGGATGAAGCAAACATTTGGTGGTTCAAACATTTGAGTCATGCAAAAGTGACTGCAGGTTTTACTCAAAGGTTGATCAAGAAGTTTGACAAGAAGAAATCAAAGGAGAAGGAGCCTTCACCACCACTTGCTGGAGGAGAAAGAACACTTGCATATTTGCAAAGTGGTCTTGATCTCTTGACATATGGGATCCCATGCACTATTATGGAGATGCATGAGGAGGAGGAGACTTGTACCAGTGTTGATGCAGCCATGGAAGAGCAGCCATCATCATCAGTAGTTGGAGAAGCCATCACACCGGAAGGAGGAACCCTTGTAGCAGTACAAGATGTTCCCAAGATTTACCAAGGTATGCACATGTTTTTAGTTTCTGTTACTTCAACACATCGTATGGAGGGTTGTGGGAATGTACCATTGCATGACCTAGGGTAAAATTACATTACGGATTTGGAAAAACAGACTATCACTGCACTGAGAAGCCTCGATTTGTTCAAGTAGGAGATATACAGTCATCCTAGTGTATCATTGTTGAGCTGCACACAAATCTTGGGGTTGGAGTGTAGACTCTTGGAGGATGGGATGAGTATTGTCTTGAACCATACAATGCAGAACTATGTGTTCAGCATTGGGCATGATCTTGAGACAATAGTTGCACCATTATGGAGATCAACAGTGTTGTCATTGAGTAGAAGTGATGGGTTGGGGCCCAAAACCATTATTGGAGCATTTCAATGGCCTTTCTACATGCATATCAGAGGATAGGCAACTGGTTGATGGAGGGAATATTATGAGGGATGGCATCTTCCATTATTATGATAGGGACTTCTTGATGAGAATTTCACATTTTGATGAGAATTTTTTTCCTACCACTTATTTGGATCCTTATGGGGCCAACTTGGTCATTGATGAGTGGTCTTCATTTGGAGATCTCTAGGAGATTGCATTTCAACATCCCATGAAATGCAAAGATATAAATCTGATGTGGGAGGATGGTATTCTCCATTGGAGAAATACCAATTCTGAGCATGATGATAGACACTCACCATTGGTTGGTTGGGTGATGTTGATGAGAAAGAGGCTAGAAAGCCACTTTCAGATCTATGACACAGGGCAGCAGGAGGCAAGGTTGCGTTGGTTACTCTTGAAAGAGTTTGGTCATCATATAACACATTCTATTTCAAAGAGTAGGTTGGTGGACAGACCTTGACATGGCACTTGCATCATATGGCAGCAAGGAGTTTGGGTGTATTGGGATGATGTGATATATTTCATGTCAACCATAATGTTGTTTCTCCATGGTTTATATGGTGGTAGTGTGGGGAGGCCACAGGAGTTTTTGTTGCTTTGGATGTTCTTAGGAGAGTATGGACTAATTTTCTTCCATACTTTGCATAATGTTGCAGGAGTAGGTGATGGCATTATCATGGTGTAAAGGGGTTATTCCTTAGCCTTGGAGGGTCAGGAGGTACTTCCACCTTGGAAGGAATCTCCCATATATAATAGCATTATGACTAATTTATTTGGCATGTGGTATGTAAAAGGATTGGGCTATGAGATGACAGGAGTCTTGTCAGTAAGGCCAACAACGCTATCACTTGGGAGCTTGGGTTTGTTGATGGAGTGTTCCCAGAATCACTTTACATATGATGCACTTGATGAACAAGTAGGATATGAGACTAATGGAGTAGTGGATGGAGACGTCTATTACCATGATATGATCTTCTTGACTTGGATTTCCAAGCATAAGAAGAAAGATCTTCATGTAGCACATGGTTTATTCCTCTTCATAGGAGTATGGCATACCACTATGGAGGGCTCATTCATGGTCCTTGTTATCATTTTAATCTCATTACATGGTAAGAATTATGTTTTTTCATTTATTTATTATCTAACACAGTATTTGCATTCTCTTACCATCACTATATAGTGCATTTCTCCACAAGAGGGCAAGCCTCTATTTGGGCTTCATGGTCATTTTTGGACCAACATCTATGATGGAGATATCCACTTCTTGTATGGATTTGGGCAAGTGTTGTACTATTTCATGTATGCTCAGTTGATATACAATTCCATTTACTATTTACTAGTAGATGAGATGATATGCATAACTAGAAAATTGTTTGAAGACAACTTGCCACATCATATTCTGAAACTGCAGTTAGAAAAACTGCATTGTGACTACTTGGGATACTGTTGGTACCTTCCAGCACTATGTAAAAAATTTAGTACCTCTCTCATTTGGATTCCCTATGATGATAATGTCATATTCATTTTGTATGGGATGATATGGGAAAGAACCAAAGAGCAGGACTTTGAGGATCCTATTGCCTTTTTGCTTCATGAAGGAAACATTATTGCAACCCATATTCAGTAGCAAATCTACAATTATTATAAGTGGAGAGAGAGACAGTGTGGGATGGAAAATTTAATCCATCATATTCAGCTATGCAGCCCACCTTCTTTACAGGAGCCTAAGGTGGAGGAGATGTTTTAGGAGTTACCACATTAGAGGGTGACTCACTTTTTCTGGATGATAGCTTGTGTTACACCATTTTTTGGTCATCTAACCCATTGGTATTAGATGGACCCAAGTACACCATGTAAGACCAATTTTACCCTAAGTATAATTGCATTCACTATGAAAATAAATTATTAAAACCACCTTTATTAAGTTGTTTATGGTCTAAACAGGAAACCCCATGGGGAAACATTAGATAAATTCATATTTGTTTGATTTTCCTCAAGGAATACTTAGTTAAACAACAGTTTAATTAATATTCCTGGTATATTTAACCCAAAACAAGGAAATTAATTAGATAAATCATTATTTATCTTATTATTTTCTAAGAATAATTATTTAAAAATTACTTAAATAATATTCTTTGTTAAATATGACTAAATCTCCCTTAAATAATTAAATAAATCATTATTTATTTGATTATTACTCAACCATATCCTTAAATGATAAATAAATCATTTATTTAATTATTATTACTTAACCACATCCTTAAAATGATAAATAAATCATTTATTTATTTATTATTTACAAATAAGGGGGTTTGACCCAAGTCAAATTTCTTTTCCCTCCAACAAATATAATAAAATATTCCATAAAAGTTGGATCTTGATTTGGTCCTGTGTTTTGATAGATTGGCTTACCAAAAGACAAGGCAACATACAAACCAAACTTTAGAGCTCTAGGATCTAGCCCTCCTAGTCTCAGAGAGGGATCTCTCAATATGTTTATAAAGATGTGTCTTGAAAGGTTTAGAAATTGATTTTAGGCTAGTTATGAGGTTCAAGGTTGTTTGTTTTTGTTTGGTTGGACAAATATGTTTCGTGTGGTATAGATAGAGCATGGGAATCTACAAGCCATTGGGCAATGGAGTCATGTGAAGTCCAAATAGTTCTGACTAAGAAGGAAGGGAAACCAAAGGGAAAATTTAACTTGGTCGAGGATATGTTGAATAATATAGGTGAAATGGGATGGACATTAAGGACTAAGAGTGAACAACAAACTAAACCCTTTCACAATGACTTAAAGGATTCGAGGAACGCCCTATTTCCTCCAATAAGCTCGCTTCTTTGGACTTAATCAATATAAACACTCAAAGAAAGGAGAAATGCAGATTAAACCTTCTAAATGAATTATAGGATTCGGGGAAAGCCCTATTTCCTCCTACAAGTTCACCTTTGAGAGTTTAACCAACAAAAACGTACAATTGCATTCAAAGAAGAGGGAACGCCTTAGACATCTAGGACTGCAATTGTAGGGTCCTTCGACACCATGATAACAATAAGGAACAGAGGGTATGATTGAGACAAAACCTCGCTGTCAAACTGCCAGCATTAATAATCAAAGGTAGACTCCAGATACAATATTCAGTGTTAAAGAAAGAGGGAACGCCTAAACAGTCTTTAACACAGCTGAACTAACCATTTCTGAAGTAAAACAAACTGAATATAAAGAGAGCTATTAGACTACCCTGTCACGTTCAGTAGCAGAAAACATATAAACAGTGAAGGATAAACAGGTCAGAGGTGCTTCTAAGATACATTTCTCTGCCTAAAATTTTTATCCTACTATAGGCAAAGCATGATGGAACAAAGTGGAAACACGAGAATAACATTGACTATAAGAAGTACTTCACCAAACCAGGCTTAAGGATCCGATGGTCCTGCCTCCTTCATCAACAGAAAAACACAGATCTTCAGACTCTTTCAGAACTCCAAAGCTTCTTCAAAGCAGCAATATGTATTACTTTAGAAATCACAAAATGCCAACCATTCACAATGAGACTTCGAAGAGTCTTTATAGAGAAAATGAGAAAAGTAGGTGAGGAAAGTTTTAATGATCATCAGTGATAGGAGGAGGTATTTCGAATGCTCCATTCTGTGCCTTAAACATTTCATTGAATTCCGAACAAGATCAATAACTTTGTGGCTTGTTTGAGACCATTTTGATATGACAGAAATCACCCACATGGTGTCCTTGAGAAGAAAATCATCTGGAGAGGTACTATTATCTTCTCGATGTGATTTAAGTGAGGAATGGGCTATGAGGACTCCCATAATTCTAAATAACTGCCTCTAACAATTTGTAGTAGCTTCCTTGGTGCAATAACTACTTGGCAGACTTGTGTGCATGGGTAAAGGTCAGTTCTGTGTCAGTCATCGTTCTGCATTACTAGCTGCTCTGTCTCCTTTGTGCTTAAACCTGCATTAGCTCTGTTTATGCTTTGACTTCGTTGATCGCTCGAACTGCTTTTAGCACTGATGTCCTCAAAAGCTGTGTTACTCTTTCAATATTATGCCTTTCAACCCTTTAATCTTTTCCTGATACACTTTAGACTTCTGCAGATCTGTTTGTACGAATACACAGGCTAAAAAGGGCACTGGAGGATTCATGTCAGGGTCAATAACCCTGATCTTCAATAAAAACAAAATGCTTTTAACCTGCAAAACACGAGAAATCTATTATGAAATCCTGCGCGGGGCTTAAAACTGCTTCAGAATGGTTTTGGCAAAGGTGGAGGAGCGATTGCAAAGGAAATGTGCATGGTGGAGAAAGGTTACATGGCGCAACACCATGAAACTGAGGTTTAGACATGAATACGCGTGGGAAAATACTTTTAGTGTTAAAACATCAAAGTTTAATGTTTGGGCGAATACAAAGGAAATGGAAAAAAGCGATGGAAAACATATGAAATGGGCCTTAGGTGGTGGGACCCAGTCATGGTGGAGAGCGATTAAACGCAAGCCATTGGATCTGGGTTGAATGGACGGTCACGATTAGATCAGCGGATCGCAATTGGGGGAGGTAGCGGGGTTGACATATTGAAAACTTCCGATTGGCGACGGTGCGATTGAGCGCCAGCCGTCTGATCCGGGTCAAGATCTATGGCGGAGATTGAATCGGCGGGGAGGAAGACTGGGGTGATCGGAGGGGAGCGATGAGATCTGGGGCATCGGATTTCGAGAGATCAACGACCACGATCAAATCGGAGGATCGCGATCGGGGAAAACAGAAGGAGGCTCCATTTGGAATTTGCAATTGCGATCGGAGCGGGGAAGCGAGGACCGTCAGATTAAAGGTGAAATCGATGGCGGGGATAAGGTCATCGGAGGGGTGACAGAGGGGAATGCGGGCGCGATGGGAGGAGCATGGGCCATCATATCTTAATAAGATCGACGGTGGTGATCACTCCCGAGACCTATAGAACAAAAATGTCATGGCATCGGAGTTTTTGCTTTGTTTAACACAAGAATGCGCTTCCGTCCATTTCTCCAATTGCGATAAGTGCCTTATGAGATAGCACTTGGTCTTAGCGCTGGGGTCATGTGGGGAAGTGGTTTCGAGAGCTGGCCGAAAGGGGCTTAAGGCCTTAGTGCAGAAATGAGTTGTTAGGCCAAAAAACGGGGATTTTTAGGGATTTTCTTGGCTTTAGGTAAAGGGGAAAAGGTTGTTTAAACCTGTAAAAAGGGATTTTTAGAGGTTCAAAGAGATTTTGAAGGTTTTTCAGGTGGAAATGGGGGTCTTAAAGAGGAAAGGGGGGCTTTATGAAAATGAGGGGAAATGAGTCAAAATGGGCAGTTTCAGAGGCCTTTGGAAAACAGTTTCTTTCATAGATCTGGCAGGGTTTCGAGCATGCCCTTGTAGAAACAACAGTGGAGATTAATCCAAAGGGACAAAGAATCATCATAAGACTTCAAAGATGATGAATTTTCAGGGGAAATAAATCTCTTGAAGGCTTGTAAACAAACTTAGCCACCATTTGGTATATCAGAATTTATGGGTGGCTAATAGTGGCTCCACTTGGGGAGGACATCTTGCCCTTTAGGTGTCTAGAACCTCAGTAATCTTTGTATTTAGCAGACCAGTGCCTTTCCATTGAGCATCAGTTTTTCTTTTGATCTGATAACCTTTGCAGCAACCTGAAAACAACTGTCATTCTTCAAACCAACATTTCTGCTTGCCCATTCCTACTGTCCTATCATTTTTTCTTCCTTTGAGTGCACTTAGATTGGCAAACTCTTTTCCAACATTTTATTTTGCAAACAGAAAAATAAACCTATCTAATGCTACCCTTATTTCTCCAAAAGCCCAGATGAAGTAGTTGGACTCTTAATTCTCTACCTAATCTAATACCTGTCAAGATTAAACAGTCTGGCAGGTTTTCATTATCTATATTCTAAGACAGAAATTGAAAATACATTCAAACCAGGATTAGACTGTCTGGTTTGCTATGGGTCCATGGCATAAAAACAGCTGCACATGGACTGAAAATAACAGAAATTAAACAAAACTTGGAAGGATTAAAGATCTGGAATTCAAACACATTCTTCCTTCTTGTTGTGACTCAGATTTTGAGCTTTTAGAGTCACCTTTCTTTCTTCACTTCAGCTCTAGTTTGGATCCTGTTAGAGCTGTTCTCTTTTCTTCTATCCCAATCTATTCTACTGATAAGCCAAGATTGAACAGTTTGGCAGATCTTCTTCGCTATCCTATCGGCAGTAAATTGAAATCTGCCCAATCATGATTAGGCTGTATGATTGGACAGTAGTGCTTCTTAACGTAGTGGCATTTGAGCTTGCACACTTTCAGATTTTCTTTCTTTTTGGTATGGGGCTATACCTTTCTTGTTTTATTTCTACCCTCTTTTTTTTCTTTTTTTTTCTGCCCTTTTTTTTTTCTTCTCTTTTTTTTTCCTTTTTTTTTTTTAAATTTTGAAAATGGTATGTACAACGGATGAAAATATCTGAAACTTAAGATTCTTGACAGAAGTAGTGTTTAATCATCCTGCCATTGACAGGACCTCCTAACACTTCTTCACCATTCAGTTCTTGCAAGAAAAATGCATTATGCACTCTTAAGGAGTGGATAATATAGGGCCCTTTCCACAGATTTTCAAACTTACCATGTTTTCCTTTCTCTTCCCTTCTTGAATCCCATTTGAGAACCACGTTCCCGACTTGGAAGTCATTTTCTTTAGTCCTTTTGTCAAACTGCCTTTTGATGTTTTCTTGGACTACTTGAGTTCTCTGGTAAACTTCCTCTCTAGTCTGCTGCAAGTGGATGGTTTGATTGATCCTTCTCTGCATATCATTTTCTTCAACTTGAACCTCCTGGAGGAGTTTCATGACTGGAACTCCCAAGGATGTTGGGAAAACAGTATCCATGCCATAGACCAGCTAATAGGGGGATGTGTTGATTGACTTTTTTGTGGTTAACCTGTCAGCCCACAAAGCATGAACAAGCTTACCATGCCATGCCTTTTGATTCTGCTCCAGCAACCTTTTGACGATGTTGATCATGCTCTTGTTGGAAGATTCAACAAGTCCATTTCCTTGGGGGTAATAGGCAGTAGAGTGGCCCAAGGTGATCCGATATTTATGGCAGAAATCAACCATATTTTTGGATTTAAAGTCAACAGCATTGTCTGTGATTATTTTCCTAGGACAGCCAAACCTGGACAATATGTTGGTCTCAAGGAATTTAATAATGACAGAGTCAGTAGCATTCCTAGTGGGTATGGCCTCTATCCATTTGGTAAAATAATCTGTGGTTGTGAGGATCCATTTATGCTGGGCTGAGGAGGGTGGATGGATTTCCCCTATAAAGTCCAAACCCCACTGTTGGAAGGGTGTTTCAACACTAATAGGATTCAATGGTAAGGGCAAGAGATTTCTTCTACCATCGAAAATCTGGCATTTGTGACAGGACATCACTAGTTTGTATGTCTAGAAAAAGGGTGAGCCAATAATAACTTGATCTGAGGATCTTGTTTTCTGTGGTATTCCAATTTAAGTGCCCTCCACAGTCTCCTTCATGCATTTCGCGCATGGTTTTACCTACATCGTTCTCAAGTAAACATTTTAGTAGTATCCCAACAACATTCCTCCAATATAACACTCCATCTATCATGCAATAATTTAAAGCCTTCTGTTTTACAAATCTGGTCTTTGTTTTCGACAAAGAAGGAGGAGCATTTAAGTAAACCAGCACATAAATAATATCAGCATACCATGGAGAGTTCGTGAATGTTTCTTCAGTAAATGGTGCTGGGAACTCTTCTATCTCTTCTAAGGCATCAACCATATTCATATCTAGGGCTTTGAAGTTAGACTCGGCCATGAGTTTTGCTAATCCTTGTCCCTTGATGAGCTTAGTAGGCTTGATTTCTAAGTCGTATTCCAAAATAGTGGCAATCCACCTTCCCCTTTTTCCGCCGGGGTCTTGACTTAGAATATCTTTGACTACGGTGTGTGGCACAAGGGCAATGACATGTGAGTGTAATATGTACACTCTAAAATCCTTTAAAGCTTTTACCAGTGCCAAGGCTTGCTTTTCCATGATGTTGTATTTGAGCGGAGCATCTCTTAATGCTTTACTAAAGAAAGATATAGGTTGTTCTTGCCCCAATCTATTCTTCTGCAATAATACTGTAGCTATTGTATGTTCATAGGTGAAGGAAAAAATATAAAAATCTTTGGTGAAATCAAGACTGATCAAGACTGGTGGTTGAGTAAGGGCTTGTTTCACCAGCTCAAATGACTGTTTGGCTTGCACTGTCCATTTAACACCTACTTCTTTCCTAAGCATGTTAGTGACGCTTCTTAATAGCTCAGTAAGGTTGGGGATGAACCTCCTCAAAAAATTAATCTTTCCAATGAAAGACTGTAATTCTTTGAGGTTCCTAAGGTGGCTGATATTCAGTGTGCCATCAATTCTTTTAGGATCTATTTTAATCCCTTATTCAGAGATTATATGACCAATAATATTTCCTTCTTGGAGGCAAAAAAGAGTCTTCTTAGGATTTAATGATAAGCCAAATCTTTTGCATTTCTCAAAAACTTTCCTTAGATGTTCTAAATGTTCTTCATCAGTTTTGGAGAAAACCGTGATATCATCTAGGTAGATGATTATAAAGTAGCCTATATCTTCCAAGAAGGCTATTTCCATCTCCCTCTGGAAGGTGGCCCCTGCGTTCATCAAGCCAAATGGCATTTTGACATACATAAATGTCCCCCACGGTGTGGTAAAGGTTGTCTTATTCTGATCACTTGGGAGGACTAACACTTGGTTGTAACCCGAGAACCCATCCAGTAAAGATATCCTTTTTTACCCTACTACCCTCTGAAGAATGTGGTCCATCTTTGGCAAAGGGTATTTATCTTTCAGAGAGGCTCTATTAAGGTGTCTGAAGTCTATACACAGCCTAATATCCCCTGTCTTTTTCCTGACATATACCAGATTGGAGACCCATTCTGAGTATCTGACAGGAACAATGATCTCTGCATCATACATCTTCTTAATTTCTTTTTCTACTGCAAGAAATAAGACAGGGTTTATCCTCAATTTCTTTCTGAAAGGTTTCTGATTTTCCTTAAGAGGGATCTTGTGTTGAATGATGCTAGTGTCATATGACTTCAAATCTTTATATTCCCATGCAAAAACATCTATAAACTCTTTGAAGAGTGCTATGTATTGCTGTTTAATGTGGGCAGGAAGGTTGCTAGACAACTTAATAATTTTAGGCTCAGTTGGACTGCCTATATTGTGCTCTTCCACATTAGTTTCCATGGGTTCTATTTTTGGTTCTTTAGCCACATCGTTGAAATCGAAGAGCTGTTCTAGTGGCGCAAGGCCTTTGGGTATGGTATCACCTTTACACTCTAGAAATTCAAGGTCCTTTTGGTCTAGATCTCCAGATAAATTTTCTTTGAAAAGATGATCGAACTGATTTATATCAGTAGGAGAGGAGGGCTCCGTTTCAGGAGCTTTTTCCCCCTCTGAACTGTCTTTTTCATGGCTACAGTTTGGTGATGCTACTGAAAATTCATTTTTCGATTGCAGGAAATCCTCTATCTGTTTTTCATCATTAAAAACTTGCCAATGATCTTCGTTATCAGGCACTTCTGGTCTGCTTTTTACCTTTATAATGATTTGTTCCTCGATTTGTGGTATCTGGCAGTTACTAGCAGCAAAAGAAAGTTCATTTTCCAGGTGATTTCGGGCTCTTGGTATGAACACAAGATCATATTTTTTGAAAGTTTTCAGGAGGTCTAATACAGTGTTCCTATATTCTCTGAGTTTGGGGTTTTTGGTTGAGTATTTCCCTTTGATTTTTCTGATGATTAACTCAGAATATCCCATCACTGATATATTTTTAGCCTTTAAATATTTAAGTATGCGCAGGCCAAGGAGTAGGGCTTCATACTCTACAATATTGTTAGTGCGTGAAAATTCTAATTTGTAGGCATGTCCTTTGTTTGAGTTGTGTATCCAAACACCAACTCCTGCACTATTTTTGCTGCAAGAGCCATCAAAACTTGTTTTCCAAAGTGTTTCTGTTTCGTGTTCGTTGGTTTTGTTTTGCTCAAGGCTACTGGGGGTAGAGGTATCTGGAGGATGAGAGTAAGATAACCCTAAATGTTCTGTTGTACTAATGTCCTGCTCTGTTTCTTTCTCTGCTGGGATGACTTCATCTTCATTGTATAAAATAAAAGAATCCAGATCTGAATGGGTGGAATAAACATGAGTGTTGTGAGGTTTGTCCTTGCTGCTTACCATGTATTTCATGAGGATTTCGCTATATAATCTTCTGGTTTGACCAAATACTGGTATTGTGGCATAAGACATATCCATTTGAAGGCTGCCCTGAATCTTAGCTCCCCATGATCTAGATAAAATCATTCCATATTTTGGGGGAATGTCAGCTACTACTACATCCATTACAATATTCTTAGCAGGAATTTGGGATAAGTTAACACACAGATCTTTAATTAACCCCAAGCATTTGACCTTCCTGGAATCAAAGGAGTACAGGTCTTTATAGGGTCTAGTGATCTATAAGCCTAAGCTTTCCATTACTGCTTTAGGCAGAAGGTTGTGTGATGCTCCTGAATCTAGCATGGCATTATTTAAGATTTTTTCATGTATGTTTAGACTGACATAGAAGGGAGGCACATCTCCTTCTTGATATTTTCCCTCAATTTTAGGACTGAACAATAACTCTGGTTTATCATCTATCAATTTCAGAGTAACAGTATCAACATGTATATTTAGAGCTTTTAGGACCTGGTCTCTGTACACTTCCTGGGTCACTAATTCAGCCAGAGGTATGTTGATTTTAATCTTTGCAATTTCTCCCTCTAGGCTGAAAGGGACTATCACTTTTGTTGTATTTACATCTATTTTCTCAGTTACATTCTTTTCAGCAATCTTGACTTGCTGAGTTTTATTAGGACTGTCTACCTGAGCTATTTTAACAGGGCCACTAGCAGAGGCGCTAGGGAAACTTTCTTCAGCATTTGGTTGGCTATTTTTCTCTTTGTTTAAATCTTTCTGCTTAGTCAAAATGCGGGTTTTTTCTATTTTTTTCTTAGGCTGATTTTATGTGTTTTTCCTAACATCTGAGCTAGTGTTTCTGTCATTTGGATTATCTATGTTCCCTTTTATTCTTAGATCATAGTGTCTGTAAATTTCCATGACTGCATTTTCAAACCCCAATCTATAATCATCAGACTCCTCATGTATATCTTCTTTTGGTTTTGAAGAGAAGAAACATTGTTCTTCTTCGGTGAGGAAAACATCATCCCCAATGTCTGATCCGATCAGGTTCATATGGTTTTCTCCCAAATTTTCAATCTCTTCTTCCTCTTGATCTACGTAGTTTTGTTGGAAAGGAGCTCTAATTTGCTGGTCATTATCTCTTTTCCCGCCTGGATTGTTTTCTCTCCTAAAATTTTGATTTTTGTTTCTGTTTTGGGATTTGCTCTGATTGTCTCTTGGCTGTGTTCTCTCAAGTATGCTCGTCCTTTTCATCATCTCTTCCAACATATTTTCTTTTTTTGAGCTAGATGTGGAGGGTGTAGTGTCACCTTTATAAGTTACCCTCTTTTCCGATCTTAGCCTGGCTCTTCTCTCAATTAAGTTTTCTTCCACACTCACCGCTCCCTTCTGCATGTATTCTAGGGTTGCATAATCTCTTTCCCTCAGCTGATAGGCCATATCATCATCGAAACCTTCAGGATATTTCACTAATACCATGCCTTGGGGAGGTTTCATGTGGGGTGGGAGGGCATCGTAGATGCTGTTAAACCTAGTGGAGTAAGCAAGGACGCTCTCTTTCTGATTTCTTTTAAGGCTCTGATACTTTGCTAGTATTTGGAGAGGGTTAATTTTGACTTCCCATTTGTTAATGAATGCTTGATGTAATGAGGGAAGATCATGGATGCTATTAGGAGTTAAGCCTTTAAACCACTTCTTTACTTCTCCTCCTAAACTCTGAGCAAATATTCTCATTTTAATGGTCTCATCATCTATTTCCATGTAATCAAATGCATCTCCCATTTCATCTACATGTTGTTGAGCTGTGGTAGATCCCTTTCCAGTGAAATGGGGAATCTTAGATTGATAGTCATTTGGTAAGGGAAGCAAAGGTTGTGGTAACACTAGTGGGGCATACCATGCTGCAATGGCATTGTTTTGTGGAGGTAAAGGATTAGCTTGAGCAACAAGTATATGGATGACAGAACTGCTTGGTCCAGTAACAAACTGTTGAGCAGATTTAGGGTGAGAGAGACCCAAGTTATGAATGAATTGAATATCAAGAGGCATCGACGGAGGAGTTTCTATGTCACTAATATGTTGACCACTATGTGGTGGTGAGCTTGGAGGCTCAAAATCTATCTGCTCTGTACCACTGAATGACTTAGTCCTAGGTAAATTACTTGGTAAGATTAAATTAGCTTGAGTATCTGATAGGGCTGCAAGGTTTTCAGGTGTAGAGTTAGTTCTATAAATGGGTCTAACAATAGTTGGATCCCTAGATGTGAGGGACTTCCGAAGAATGCTTTCTGGATTGTCAATTATTTCGGGAGGATTTCGATCAGGATAAGCTCTAGTATGGATTTTTCTCGAAGCCAGTATGTTAAGTCTCAGATCCAATAAAGGGGAAATCTAGCCAGATATGGAAATCTTTAAGAGGCAAACTATCCTTAAACAAAGAGACTTAATCCTCAGAAGTTTGGATGATGTGGCGATGAAACTGGTCTCCCAGTGGAGTCTTTTGGTCTTTTAGGAATTGTGGAGTCGCCAAGTGGAAAATATTTATCTTTTTGTGAAGGTAAAGTGTGTTATGGTTCCACCACCATGTTTATTATGAAGCCAATCTAAAAAAATTTTGGGTTTTTCTGAGTCTCTATGGTTATTTTAAGGACTTACTGAGTCTACAAGAGTTTTCTAGACTATCATATATTCAGTAGGTCCCACCGTAATCGCCATTATGTTGGGGTCCTGTGTTTTGATAGATTGGCTTACCAAAAGACAAGGCAACATACAAGCCAAACTTTAGAGCTCTAGGATCTAGCCCTCCTAGTCTCAGAGAGGGATCTCTCAATATGTTTATAAAGATGTGTCTTGAAAGGTTTAGAAATTGATTTTAGGCTAGTTATGAGGTTCAAGGTTGTTTTTTTTTGTTTGGTTGGACAAATATGTTTCGTGTGGTATAGATAGAGCATGGGAATCTACAAGCCATTGGGCAATGGAGTCATGTGAAGTCCAAATAGTTCAGACTTAGAAGGAAGGGAAACCAAAGGGAAAATCTAACTTGGTCAAGGATATGTTGAATAATATAGGTGAAATGGGATGGACATTAAGGACTAAGAGTGAACAAAAAACTAAACCCTTTCACAATGACTTAAAGGATTCGGGGAACGCCCTATTTCCTCCAATAAGCTCGCTGCTTTGGACTTAATCAATATAAACACTCAAAGAAAGGAGAAATGCATATTAAACCTTCTAAATGAATTATAGGATTTGGGGAACGACCTATTTCCTCCTACAAGTTCACCTTTGAGAGTTTAGCCAACAAAAACGTACAATTTCATTCAAAGAAGAGGGAACGCCTTAGACATCTAGGACTGCAATTGTAGGGGCCTTCAACACCATGATAACAATAAGGAACAGAGGGTATGATTGAGACAAAACCTCACTATCAAACTGCCAGCATTAATAATCAAAGGTAGACTCCATATACAATATTCAGTGCTAAAGAAAGAGGGAACGCCTAAACAGTCTTTAACACAGCTGAACTAACCATTTATGAAGTAAAACAAACTGAATATAAAGAGAGCTATTAGACTAACCTGTCACGTTTAGTAGCCGAAAACATATAAACAGTGAAGGATAAATAGGTCAGAGGTGCTTCTAAGATACATTTCTCTGCCTAAACTTTTTATCCTACTGTAGGCAAAGCATGATGGAACAAAGTGGAAACACAGGAATAACATTGACTATAAGAATTACTTCACCAAACCAGGCTCAGGGATCCGATGGTCCTGCCTCCTTCATCAACAAAAAAGCACAGATCTTCACACTCTTTCAGAATGCCAAAGCTTCTTCAAAGAAGCAATATGTATTACTTTAGAAATCACAAAATTCCAACCATTTACAATGAGACTTCAAAGAGTCTTCATAGAGAAAATGAGAAAAGTAGGTGAGGAAAGTTTTAATGATCATCAGTGATAGGAGGAGGTATTTTGAATGCTCCATTCTGTGCCTTAAACATTTCATTGAATTCCAAACAGGATCAATAACTTTGTGGCTTGTTTGAGACCATTTTGATATGACAGAAATCATCTATAGGGTTTCGTTGAGAAGAAAATCATCTGGAGAGGTACGATTATCTTCTCGATGTGAGTTAAGTGAGGAATGGGCTATGAGGACTGCCATACTTCTAAATAACTTCCTCTGACAATTTGTAGTAGCTTCCCTGGTGCAATAACTGCTTGGCAGACTTGTGTGCATGGGTAAAGGTCAGGTCTGTGTCAGTCATCGTTCTGCATTACTAGCTGCTCTGTCTCCTTTGTACTTAAACCTACATTAGCTCTGTTTATGCTTTGACTTCGCTGATCGCTTGAACTGATTTTAGCACTGATGTCCTCAAAAGCTGTGTTACTCTTTCAATATTATGCCTTTAAACCCTTTAATTTTTTCCTGATACACTTTAGACTTCTGCAGACCTATTTGTGCAAATACATAGGCTAAAAAGGGCACTAGAGGATTCATGTCGGGGTCAATAACCCTGATCTTCAATAACATGAGAAATCTGTTATGAAATCCTGCGCAGGGATTAAAACTGCTTCAGAACGGTTTTGGCGGAGGTGGAGGAGCGATTGTAGAGGAAACGTGCGTGGCGGAGAAAGGTTACATGGTGAAACACCATGAAACCGAGGTTTAGACATGAATAAGTGTGGGAAAAGACTTTTAGTGATAAAACATCAAATTTTAATGTTTGGGCGAATACAAAGGAAATGGGAAAAAGTGATGGAAAAAATATGAAATGGGCCTTAGGTGGTGGGACCCGGTCATGGTGGAGAGCGATTAAACACAAGCCATTAGATCTGGGTTGAATGGATGGTCACGATTGGATCGGTGGATCGTAATCAGGGGAGGCAGCGGGGTTGACATATTGAAAAATTCTGATTGGCGATGGTGCGATTAAGCGCCAGCCATCCGATCCGGGTCAAGATCGACGACGGAGATTGAATCGGCGGGGAGGAAGACTGGGGTGATGGGATGGGAGCAATGAGATCTGGGGCATCGAATTTTGAGAGATCAACGACCACGATCGGATCGGAGGATCGCAATCAGGGAAAACAGAAGGAGGTTACATTTGGAATTTGCGATTGCAATCGGAGCAGGGAAGCGAGGACCGTCAGATTAAAGGTGAAATTGACGACGGGGATAAGTTCATTGGAGGGGTGACAGAGGGGAATGCAGGCGCGATGGGAGGAGCGCGGGCCGTCAAATATTAATAAGATCGACGGTGGTGATCACTCCCGAGACCTATAGAACAAAAAGGTCATCGCATCGGAGTTTTTTCTTTGTTTAACACAAGAATGTGCTTCCGTCCATTTATCCGATTGCGATAAGTGCCTTAAGGGCTAGCGCTTGGTCTTAGCACTGGGGTCATGTGGGGAAGTGGTTTCGGGGGCTGGCCGAAAGGGGCTTAAGGCCTTAGTGCAGAATTGAGTTGTTAGGCCAAAAATGGGGGATTTTTAGGGATTTTCTTGGCTTTCAGTAAAGGGGAAAAGGTTTCTTAAACTTGTAAAAAGGGATTTTTAGAGGCTCAAAGAGATTTTGAAGGTTTTTCAGGGGGAAATGGGGGTCTTAAAGAGGAAAAGGAGGCTTTATGAAAATGAGGGGAAATGAGTCAAAATGGGCAGTTTCAGAGGCCTTTGGAAAACAATTTCTTTCATAGATCTAGCAGGGTTTCGAGCATGCCCTTGTAGAAACAGCAGTGGAGATTAATCCAAAGGGACAAAGAATAATCATAAGACTTCAAAGATGATGGATTTTCAGGGGAAATAAATCTCTTGAAGGCTTGTAAACAAACTTAGCCACCATTTGGTATATCAAAATTTATGGGTGGCTAACACCTCCTATCGGGAAAGATGTCGCAGCACATTTTCCTCAAACCAAAGAAGCCGCCCTCCAAATGGAATTAAAATATGACCCGATATATGCTCAGATGGGTTATGTTTATACCATTCTACTTGATCTTCCTATACCCGGTGATGCCAACGTACTAGGGGCACCTCTTGACGTCAACGATATCGTTGGAGCTCTCTCTCATCCATACACTCAACCTCCCATGGGTTATGGTTTTCCTTGGGGGGGGGGGGGGGGGCAGAACCTCCCGCACTTTTCCCCCTCTTGGTAGCACGTATCCAGGATACGACATGCCTCCTCTTTTGGCCCAACCTCCTGTTTACTACACTGTTACCTAAACCCCTTATTATCCGTATCCATAGCTTGGTGCTCCAGCTCCTCCAGCATTAGCACCTCTGCCTCCCTTGCCTTTTCAACCCCCACAACAGTAGCCACCTCCTCCTTAGGATCAGGTGCATGCACAGTAGGGATTTGTGGCTACACAACCACCTGAAGGTCAGGTGGCCACTCAACCTCTTCCATCTAGTTCCCCCAATTACCAGATTCTCATGATTTCCTTTGATCAGCCTTCTGAACCTTCTTCTCCTGGCCCTTCACCTTCAGCTGGTACTCATGAGCCCCTTTATCCTCTTGGAATGGTTCCTCCAAGCCTTAACCATATTGGAACCATCCTGCCTGGTTATTAACCCCCTGATCAGATACCGTTCCTAGCTCCCCCACCAGGAGTGTACACAGTACCTGTTATGGCCACCCTCTCTCTTCCTAACCTGACCCTTGGGATTCCCGTCTGGTACCTCGATCCTCCAGCCACTACCCCACCTGGTCAACCCAAACCTTATATTGATTTGACCCCGGTTCAACCGGTCCCTATGACTTCTCCCGCTGCAACAGTGCCTCATTCACCTCAACAGGAAACACCTCCCGTTGCGACCGCTTCGGGTAAGAAGGGAAAAGCTCGCAAAAGGACATCAAAGGACAAGGCTACCTCGACAAACCCTGCCCCCTCTCAGCCTCCAAAGCATACCATCTAGTGTGCTTTGTGTGATGTTGTCAGCCATGCCACCCATACTTCTCCGGAGCTACCTCACCTCAATTCCATGGTCAATGAGACGTTTCCAGAATCTGATATCCTAGAGGTATATGTCACTATACCTAGTTCAATCCTGAAACTCAAACCATTGTGCACAAATCACCCTTGTGCTTTGTGTGATTTCCATGGCCACTACACTCACCTCTATCCTCGCCTCGAAGAGTATCGTTTCTCTTTAGAAGCCTTACGCCAATTTGAGGCCAAGTGCAATGAGTCCACTTCTCCCTTATTTGCGCGTTTTGCTTCGGAAAAACCAGAGGAAATGAATGCTTCCATTGACATTCCCCCTCCTAATGTTGAGATGACAGAGCCTTCGTCCACCATTTTCTACCTATCATCATCCATGAGACCCTTGGTGGAAGCCCCCTTGGAGACTCCCCCTGATGTTTCGCCTAAACTCCCTTCAATGATCACCTTGGGCTCAACATCGATAGATGCTTTATCTGCTTACTACTTTGTCACCACTTGTGACGATGCGCATGTTAACCCCCCTTCTCATGATGATGAGTCAGGTATCTTCGCCGCGTCAGGTGGTATTTCTTCCACTAGTCACCCCATCTTCTATTACGATGACGACACAATGGAAGTAGTCACCACCCTTGACTTTATCTATCTCCCCTTACATCGAACCCATTCATTTGAACCACATACACCTTGTGGCCATTACAATGACACCCAATGTTTGGGTAAGGGGGCACCCATATTTGAGAGACCAGGAAAAGAAATTCTCCACAAGTCTCCTAGTGTATCTGGTCGTGTCGACTCTAGTACCATTATTCTTCCACAATTAGAAGAACCTCTAGAGCCCCATATCACTTCAGATCACTCTAGGGATGATACCCCTCATCATTTCTTCATATTACATCAGCAACCCAGTCTCATAGACATTGTGGTTGACCAACCTATGGGTTTTCTAGGAGAACATCGGTCCCCTCTTTGGGATAGTAACACCGTGTATGCCAACCCGGAAACTTAAAGTCCATTTGATTCATATATGCAGTACCAAAATAGATTGGTAATCGTTTATTTCCTTTCTCAAACTGCATAAGCATACCTAAAACAAATGGCGGACCACATCATTAAAATGTTTTTAGATTTCCCTTTTTCTAAATACATTTTGCATGTCCACAACATGCTTGGGGGCACCTATGCCCATCAACCATAAAAATCCCAGATCTCAGCCAAAAACAGCACTGACAACCCCTTTCTCTGACAAGTCACACTGTTCATGTCATTTCCTGGGAAAGGTTGCAGTTTTCCACCCAAGACCTGCTACCCAGGTCACAGAGCAGACCCCAAAAAGTGCGACCTGGCTTGTTCATGAGCTTTGGGTACCTAAACTGAACTTTCAATCCACTGAAATGAAAGAGTAGGATTAGGCCTCTTACCTACAGCTGACTGCTCTCAATTCCAATGGTCGGTTTTTCTGCTACAATCACCACAAGATTTAGGGCCTTCTCTCCTCACTACATTCACCATAGCTCCACCTGCGAATGAGTGAATTGGGAGGGAAAACGCCTTATTAAAAGAAAACCCCTAATTTTTCTTTCGCCTACTGTGGCCAAACCGTAGCTCAGTTTGATGAACCGTATGTACCATTGGAAAGCCCTCAAATGGGTATCTATTAGTTTTTAGTGATTTGATACTTCACCAAGACACCCTTTTTCCAAGAAGCGTCACTTCACTCCTCCTCAAAATCGAATTCCTTCACTTGCAACACTCGTACCGGGGGCACCACTTTGCCTCCATACTTGTCCACGCTCGTGTCGACTTTCATCATGAGTTACCATCTTGTACTCATGTTTGTATGGTCCCCATTAGACCTTTTTTGTGTGGCAGCACCATCGAGTCACCCTTGTTTAGAGCATCTAAGATGAGTCATCATTGCATTCATGGAATCTATCCTTAGTCCCTTTGCATCCCACTATAGTCTTCCATCTTTCATTGCTTGGTCCCTCTCTCGTGTCGCACACTATGGCCTTCAGTCCCACTGTCCCCTATCCCTCATGTTATTGTGTCATTCACTGCCACGTCATCCATGCCATTTATGCTCTAACAAGGGAATTCGTCCATTCGCTACTCAGTCCCCCCCATTTCATCATCATCATTGGTGTCAGTCTGTCAGTCACTCTACTATTTTCTCTTGTGCCTTAGTTGAGGATCCCTTATTGCCTCACCTATGGCGGACCTCCTTTTTTCGACATCAGCTCATTCATTCCAGAATACAGGTCTAGAGGGCGGTGTACCTTGGTTCCAGCTTCCACTCTTGTTCGGTGCCTCAGATCAGGCAAAGGGACTCCTTATTTCCCCTTGACTTGATTGTTTATTAGCTCCAGCTCCTTTCAACATGATCTAGATCCGTATAATCGATGGTTCAATGACGCAGCAGATGACATCGGTGATTCCCGAGTGTGTATGAGATGTCTCAGCCCTCATGAGGGGGTGGCCCTACAGGTAGCCCCCCACACACTCAGATGATCTCTTCATTACAGCCTTCGATGCAGCTCCATACATTTGATGATGTCGACCTTAGCCACTTGCAGCACCTTTTTGTTTGCATGTTGTTAGTCATCATTATTTTTCACCTGTTGATGATGACTAGTTTTTAAAGCCAAAGTTTCTAGCAGCTGATCTCCAATATGTCAAATTTGTCAGCTAGAAAATACCCATAAACATTTTTCCGTCCTAACCTTTTCAATTAGCCCATGATGAGATAAAACCTAATTGTCAAGCCCTATCTAGCCTTAGTCATACAGACTTGTCCATCAGCTCCAAAGAGAATACTCCAAATCTGTCCAAAAAGTCTCCCCTAAGTTAGGTAGTGGCGCTTTAGGCGATTTTCCCTTGGCAAACTCTCTTAAAGCCAAAAGAACCTCTATTTAATATCAGCCAGTCCTAGATGAACTTCCTATTCTGCAAACAAAGCTTGATTACACCTTTAGGTCGCGCCACTAACAAACCTTCATGTCTCAGCAATGCATATGCCATAGGTCAAACTAATATTAGGTGGATTTACAGTGTTTCAATGTCTTTTTCAAGAGCATAAGTGTACTAGTGTTCCAGGAGACATTATTAAACTTAACATGAGAAGACAACTACTTCCCATGTGGTTTTGAGCCTGGAATGCAAGTACTGGACAGAGAGTTATTTTGATAAGCTCCTACAAACATATTCCAAAGGTTAGTGATTTATGAATAGTAGATACTGGTCAGCTTGCTTCTGATGTCTGAAGGTGCATAAAGGTATTTTAACAGCAGGATTACATGTCTCAGATAAATTCCCCTCATGGAATATTTTCAATTTGTCACTTTTGTTTGCTTAAGCATGAATAGGCAGTAAAGGGAAATATGACACTATTTGAAAGAAGATGAAATGACATGACTGAGAAAACCTCCTCCAAACATGAGCAAAGGGTTGAATGACTGTGTAAAACCTCCTCCAAGTGTGAGCAGATGGTCAGGTCATTGGTTGAAGGCCTCCTTCATCTAATAAGCAGAGGGCCAGGAACAGAGGTATGACTTCATTTAAGGGCACAAAGCTAACAATGATGCAAACTTCCCAAAGAACTTGTTTAACACCTTGTCTCCAATAGATGAAGGCCACTAACATAGCATTGGTGTTTCAAATATTGACTACAGGTTTCACTGATTTAAAAGTAGGTTTTAAGTGTAGTGGGAAAGCAACTGAAGACTTATGGATAGAAAAATGGTGCTAAAAACAGAGGGAAAGCAGTGGTACTGTAATAATCAAAGAGGTTGGAATTGCCTTCTATCAGAGATCTCCTTTAAAAGCCTCTTGTGGACATATGAAAAAACCCTGCTGAGGTATGAAATTTCATTAAAAGTTTCTAGAGATTTTCTCCTTGATCAACAAGCATGAAATCTAGCCATTTTTTTCCTTTAAAAAATAGAGTTGAAATTAGTAGAAATCCATTCAAGATTTATAAGTTGAGAGCTGGGTTAAACATAGACCAGAGAGTGATGTTGATATTCAAAGAAGGTTTGCGCTTCCTGTTCATGAAGATCTTTTTCAAAAAACTCATCAAAATCGACAAGAAGGTAACCTAAGCCTGGCTTCTGAAGGAGACTTTGCAAATAAACAACACAGAGACATTATGTATGAAAAAAGGGTATGACAATTGTTTTAATTTCAGGGACAACATTCAAATAAATGAAGCATGATACTGTCACAAACAAAAGACTTTTTATGAAACATATGAAGATACCTAGTTGTTGCATATAATTGCAGGAGAGGCCTTTAGAGGATCTTCTTTTTGATAAACATATGTTTTTCAAACCCAGGTGAATGCAACTAAGGTTCCCACATTCAAAGAGAAATGTCATTCAAAGGGTGCATCTACAGTCACTATATGGTTTTGAGCAAGTTTTTCCTCTAAAATATAGATATGAACAAAGGAAACAAGTTTCCTCCCTTAATAGGCAAACAGTGAAAAAGAGTTTAGCCTTGAGATGATTTCTTCACTTAGGGAAAATTCATATCTATGAAAACCTGCAAGCATCCCTCATGGCACTTAAAATCGAAATATGGTCCTTTGTAATGTTAAGGGTGATTTATGTTTTTTATATGACAAAAGTGGGGCCTTCTTAAACTCTAAACCCTCACAAAAGCAAAATGCCAAGAGGTGGTTGGCGTTTTTTACTATAAAGGTGAAGAGACTGTTGGAAAAGTCCCATTTTGAAAATTCAAAACTCACCAAGTGCTCCCCTAGCTGTTTACCAGACAAAGCAAGAAGTTTTGAGCCATTTGCAGAGTTTTTAGAGGCTTAAAGCCTACGGGGCACGCTTGGAAATGCGTGCGACGCGTTTAGCGAATAAAATACAAAGGCTTTATATAGTGGCACGGCGTGCCTGTGCGCATGGTCAACCTTTGCGCAAAGGCCGACCCAACTCCTCTACACACCGCAGCGCTCTTCCATCTGAATGTGTCGGTCGCTCATAAGGCCCTCGAAAAGCATCTTTGGAGCTTCCAAATGATCAAAAAGGGCCAGTGAAAAGATTGCAAGGTATTCTCCATTGCTCCTTACTAGTTTTTGAAAATCTGAAAGGGGTGACAAGGTTATTTTCACAAGACAAAAACAGTGGTTGGAGAGTAAGGTGTTTGAGAAAAATCCAAGGTTTTTTGTTGCCATGATTGCCCAATATTAGTATAGTGAAAGGTGGTGTGTTTGTATCAGTTGCAAAAGGCCTAAAACTGCCTTCAAGAATAGCGATAAACCATAACACTAATTGCAAGGCAAAAAACACAGTGGTAGAGGTTTTCAAGTTACTGTAGGGTGTCCTGGCAGTGGTTAAAACAAAATTAACCCATGTCTACAAAATCTAGAATGAAAACAGTGTCTATAATTTGAAAGCCTTGTCATTTTGAAAAGCTCCTCTCTGTGTGATGAAACAGCCCAATCGGTGCAGCCTCTATAAGTCCCAAAATCAGAGTGTGTGAGAAATTTTGCAAAGTCAGTTGAGGGTGTTTTTTTTCTACCTTTGTAAAAATAGTGAATAACAAAAGAGTGTTGTTTGGAGGAAGGGTGATTTCGTTTTTGTCTAAACACAAGGAGATCCTTGTTCTAACAAGAAAACACAGATACCTCTTTTCAAATACCCCTCCCAAACACAGTAATAAATTGACTGTGTGTTTTTTATTTGACAAATACTTGTTGTCTGGCATAAAAGAGGACAAAACAATGATTTAGAAGGAGCACAAAGTTGGTGTTGGGGGACTATTTCAAAAAAAATTTGAAGCAGTTTGTCTTGGTCAAATAGTGACTGATAAGGAGGACAGAGGTGTGGTTGAGAAAAAAAATTCGAGAGCCATTTGAGACAGCTTGGTTTTGCAAAGAACATTCAAAACAAAATGCCTCCCAGGCAAGACAGTAGGAGTGGCCTTCACAGGAGGTTTGAGCCTGTTTCCACTGAAGAGGTAAATTCTCATCCATCAGTCCTGTTTAACTTCCATGAGGTTGGGTGTCTAGAATTTTTTCAAAGGGTGCAGGAGGTGAAAATCTATTCCCCTTTGACACATCTTTGTGCTTTGAGATTTCAAGAGAAGCATTTTCAGTTGGCAGGCCTAGATTTCAAATTCTCTCCAAGGTCCATTTCCAAGGCCACCAAAATCCCTTATGTCGGAGAGAAGTGTTTTAAACAAAGCCACCTAGACTCAGAACAATACAAGCCTTTTCTGAAGCCTAAGCATAGAGATTCATGTCCATCCATTTTTCCCTTCTCATATCTATTGACTAGTTATGCCCCCCTCATGAAGATAATCATGAAATACTTCACTTGCGAGGGAAGATTCTCCTGCGTCTATGTTTACCATGTCCGATTGCTCATGCATTTCATGAGAGCCAAATTGTTAAATCTCCCTTTCTTCCTACATAGAAGTATTGAGAAAATGGCCTCCAATGTTCAGAAAAAACCTCCTTCTCATTAGTCAGCCTGCCTCTTCCATCACTCCCTCATCAAGGTTATCATTCTTCATCAGCTTGAGAAGAAAGAAATCTCTTGGGATACTTTCATTACACATCCGGATTTCGCCATTGTCCCTTCATTTCATACATCTCCTTCACCTTCCACTCACCATCATTCACCTTCTTCAAGCAAGCCCATTCCCAAGAAGCTCAAATTTCCCATTGAACAAGAAAAAGAGCATGATGAGGAATAAGAGCATGAGCAAGAGGAGGAAGATGATGATGAGCAACATCATGATGAAACAAAGCAGCAAGGGGAAGAAGAGCAGAGTGAGGCAGAGCATCAAGGGGAAGAAGGGCATGATGAAGAGGAAGATGATGATGAGCAGCATGATGATCAGCAACATGATGATGAACAGGTGCAGCACAATGAGGATGAGTAGCCTCATGAAGATTAAGGGTAGCATGATGAACATGTGCAGCACAGTGAGGAGAGGCAGCCACATGATGATGAACAACAGCCTCATGAAAAAGAACAACAGCATGATGAAGAGGTGCAACACAGTGAGGAGGAAAGCCCTCAAAAAGAAATGCAAAAGGACATTCAAGGCATCCATGAAGAAATCCAAGACAGTGGCAAGAATGATGAGCAAATTAACTAGGGCAAAGAGCCAATAGAGCATGTGATAGCTGCCTCTCCTAGGCAACGGGCTATGCTCTCTTCTCCAAAAGTGGCCAAGCCCCGGACATCAAGGAAAAGGGTGCCTAAATTTTTAACTCAAAATGTTAGCAGGGCCCTCCGAAGCAAGGGGAAATTGCCCAAGAAGCCCATTATCGAATTTCCTAAGAGGAGGAAGACTAAAAGAGCCACCTAAAGAAAAGGAAAGGAGAAAGAAGAAAGCAGCCATGAAAAGGAGAGGGACTTCGAAATAATTCAAATTCAAAGTGATGATAGCAACAATGAAGCTCAAATCCTAGAAACTCTCTTGATCAATAGAGAAAACCAAATTGATGCTTTGAGGACTGATCTAGAGAGGGCTAGAAATTTCAATCACTTTTTGCAAATTCAAAACAAACAGATGAGTGTCCATATGGCAGTATATGAGACACGGGCCATCAAATACAAAAAAGAGGCCTCCAAGGCACAAGTGAGATTGGAAGAACTCATGGGTGAGTTCGATGAGAGCGAAGATGAAGATCAGCCCAGGAGAAAAAGGCCAAGAACCATGGGGCTCAAAAGAGCCCTTGAGAAACAAAAGGAAGAAGAAGCTGCCCTTCTCCAATCTACCCCTCTCACTACATTTTTCACCCAAGAGATAGAGAACAATCGAGAAGCATGGCTTGAGAGGGTAAATGATCACTTGAAAAAGAATTTGGAGAAGGAAAATAGAGACTTGGACCTTCAATGGAGGATGACCGGGCATTATAAGAAGCGCAATCAGTTTTCCCGGTGGAAATTGAAGGCCACACAGGAAAAACTCAAAGAGGCTCAAAGGAGGCGCCCGGCACCAAAATTGAAGAAAGACACCTCAAGGCTCCAAATTTTGGCCTCAGCTTCACAGCATGTTTCTGAAAACCCTTAAGGGTCGTGCTCGCCAAAATTGTGCAAAATTCAACAAGTTTTGGTTTTTTGTCATTTTGGGTTTTTGGCTAAAACTCATGGGCATCGCCATTTCAGTTTGGGGCATCCTCAAAGGATGAAAATGGTATCATTGGATGCCATAATTTCAGGGGCATATACTCAGCTATTTTCAGATCATTTGAAGATGATTTTCTCCCCCAAAACGGCGAAAAACACTCACTTTTTCCACACTCTGCCCCGTTTATGAGCAAGGCCTATTTTTTGGGTTTTTACACACACGTCAGTTTTTGATAAACTTCCATTGGTCAGTTTGGAGAAAACTAAGAATTTTCAGAAAAGAAACATTCAGAGCTTTCCAACGAGCCATAATGGGCCTCGTTTCGACATCGAGAAGGCCTCAAAAAGTTGCCAGCAAGTTAGGGGACTTTCTGCTGATGTATTTCTTAAGTATTTTTGTAAAAAATGCACCTTTCAAAAGTGACTTTTCCTCATGTGCGTTTAGCTATTTTTGTGCATGGTTAGTTAGGAAAAGTTAATTTATTTTCCTTTTTTAGCATTTTTGAGATATTTTGTTAGATATTTTGTGCCTTGGGCTTTGCAAAGCCTCAAGGACAAAATCAGATATTTTGGATAGGCCAATGAGATTGCAAGTTGAACTAGGAGGTTTTCCCTCATATTGGCCTATATATTCCAAAGACTTTCATTGTAAATGAGGCTGAACTTGATGAATAGAAGTAATATATGGTCATACAAGCTTGGAAGAAACACCTGTCTCATGCTTTTGGATAGTTTCTTGGATGTTTTTTGGATGATGAAAGAGGATTGTAGTTGGATTCCATGACTTGGTAGAATGGTATAGTGTCTCTCTATCTGTTTTGTTTCTTATTTTTGATTCATAATTCCATGTTCTTGCTTGCTATAATACAGTAGAGAATAGATTTGAGACATGCCCTTGGAGGCACCTCAAATTTCCTTGATTTCTCTTTAATAACTGAAGAATATTGTTTGCTTGTTTCATTTATGGTTTTATGCATGCTAAGTATAATTCACGGTATGCCCTGCTTACTCATGGCTAGTCATAGCTCCACCTCTGAAACCTCTCTTTGATTGATTAGATTGTCATTTGTTGAACCAAGGAGGTCTTGTACTGATCTTGCCCTTTGCCTAAAACTATGCAATCTTGCTTCAAAGTGCCCAATAGCTTGAAATACTATGTTTAGGCGTTCCTTCATAGTGATTTGAGTTGTTTGTTTGTCTTAAATGTATTTCCCCAAAGTCTGATAGCCATTTCCTAAAGTTAGAGAGTCATATATCTCTATGCATGGCTTGAATGTTTATTTCTATGCATTGATCAGTTTATAGTTACATTTTTCATGATTAATGGTTTTCCCTACCATGTTTATGTCATCTATTAAACTATTTATGTTTTAAATCCCTTGTTCTTCACAAAATTAATGTCCATCCCACTCCATTTTAGCCAAAGATCCATTTTACCTCGAATCAAATCGACCCTTCAAAAACCTTGTATCACCACCTGAAAGCTTTCTTGACCTTTTCGACCCCATAGCCCAGTTGATTTGACATATTTTTTACCTATCTTAGTCTTTGATCAGTTCATTCCTCACTACCTAAAAACCAAAACCAAAAACCTACTTCATAACTAGCCTAAAATCAGAACACAATAAGCAAACACACAGATATCCCTTACACAAATAGAGAGAGCCCTCTCTGAGTCTAGGAAGGCTAGGTCCTTGTGCTCCAAAGGCTGGTTTGATGTTACACTGTCATTTTTCTTGCCAATTAGCCAAATCACGGGACCCTAACATAATGGCGATCACGGTGGGACTCTGAGTGATAAACAAACTTAGAATTCCCTACACATTTCAGCAGCCTTAAGAATACTATCTGATTGACTTATCCCACTGCTCACTAACATAATGGAAATCACGGTGGGACTAACTGAGTACACAACAGTCTATAAATCTCTTATAGATTCATTAGTCTTTCAAAATTTAAATAGGCAAGCAGTCCATGGAATCATTTAGAGTAAACTCTTTTTGTTTTCACCACCCTGGAAAAGTGATGAATCAGGTTTAGAACACTCTAATAAACCATATGCTACACATGAAAACCCAAAAATAACCTCCTTAGATTGGTGTTTATAAATATTGGTGGTGGACCATACACATATACTCTCAAAACAACTAAAAATCCACCTGACGACTCCACTAGCCTCCAGTAGGCCTTACTACTTTTCTAAATTTTAGAATACTATCCGATCAGCCACCTCATCGCCACCCTAACATAATGGCGATCACAGTGGGACCTTTTTGAGTTCATTTTAATCTGAATACCTTTCAAGACTCACGGAAAGCCCCTTTTTGAACTAAGCACACCTACCATTTAGCCACCCCACCGCTCACTAACATAATGGCGATCACGGTGGGACCCTGAGTGATAAACAAACTTAGATTCCATAAACATTCTAGTAGCCTTAAGGATACTATTTGATTGACTTATCCCACCACTCCCTAACATAGTGGTGATCACGGTGGGACCTTCCGAGTTAGTGACAATCTAAGTACTCCTTAGTAACTCTCGAAGTCTCAATCAAACTTAGAAAAATTAAGTGTTGTTTGAAGAGTAGAAGCTACCTCTTTCACCATCTTATAAAAATGATGATTCAATTATAGGAAACTCTTCCAAACCTCATAGGCTACACAAAAACTCAGAAAACCCCAAAACATTCCCAGATTGTTTTTTCCCTAGTTATTGGTGGTGGACCATAGCTACATCTTTACAAAAACAACCAAGTTCCACCTGGCGACTCCACTAGCCTCCAGTAGGCCTAAAAAACTCCATAAAAAACTAAAAATTCATAAAATATACCTTTCTGTTGAATCATCCTTTCCAAAACTTAAAAATTATGGTGCAAACCTTGTAATCAATGACAAAATAAGTATAACTTAGCGATTCAGAAGACTTCACCTAAACATAGGAGATAAACATAAATAATATTGCAACTAGAACCATTAGCTTGTCCAAACATCCTAGCAAACTTTTGAAACCAAGTGAATCACTCTTCCTTGCAATTATTCATCTCAAAGTTTGCTAGAAAACGTTTTTCGAAAGAATCTTTGATAGTGTTGGTGGTGGACCATAGTTCTGACAGAAATCCACCTGGCGACTCCATTAATCCACTTCTTTGTTTTGACCATCCTTCACATTAGTAAACCCCTAGAGAGGACATCCATCCGAAACAATCACATATACCATCCTCTCTAAACTCTAGATCCGAAATCTGGCTTCACGAAGAATCAACACCAGATCTCATCCAGACCCAAATCCCCCTATCATAGTAGATGACCCAGAGAAGATTCTTTATCAAGCTTCCGAAACTGGAAATTTAGCTACCAATAGGTCCATCCACAAAGCAAGATCAGTACCTCAACACCTCACAGCCTTGCAGGATTCCCCATTTGACTTAAAATCAGCAAAAACCATTTTTAGAAGCAAGTCACAAAGTAAGGTAAACTTTGACGATCTTGAGCCCCTAGATCTGCCACAGATTCCTAGTAGAGAAGCCTCGCCTACTACACCTCCCAAATTTCAGCTTCTCCATCACTTTGGCTCCTACCATCCCAGATCTGCTCAAAATCAGATCACTAGTCCAAGTACATCTGCCACACCCATCCAAACCGCTATTGTTCAAAACACCTCAGCTCATCCTACAAGCCCTCATTTTGTACATCATCCATTAGCTCCTGCCATGGCAGCCTGGTATGCACCCTTGGTGTTACCACACCCTTTGGCTCCCTTACAAAATGACTATCAATCCAAAATCCCGCACTTTACCGGAGTTGAGACTACCACAACTCAACAACATGTAGATAGAATTAGCGATGCCTTTGAATACATGGAAATAGAAGACGAGACCATCAGGATGAGGTTGTTCGCCCAAAGCCTGGGCGGAGAACCCAAAAAATGGTTTAAGAGCTTAACTCCAAACATCATCCACGATCTCCCAGAACTCTACCAAACCTTCATAAATAAGTGGGAAATCCGAAAGAACCCCATTCAAATCCTGTCACAGTATAAAAATCTAAAAAGGGAAAACGGGGAAAGTTTCCAGGGATACTGCACTAGGTTCAACAATGTTTATAACGCCCTCTCACCTCACTTCAAACCTCCACTTGGCTCAGCCTTAGCAAAGTTCCCCGAAGGATTCGACCCAGACATGACTTATCAACTAAGAGACAAGGACCCCCCTACCTTAGAGGAAATTCAAAAAGTGGCCATAAGTGCAGAAGCCAACTTAGCAGAAAAAAGAGCTAGGACGAGATCAGAAAGGAAAGTCACATACCGGGACGAGTTATCCACTTCAGCCCCTTCCTTAGATCCTAGAATAGATGACTTGGTTAGAACCATGGCGAAAATGTGGGAAAATATAAGTGAAAAGACACCTCTTAGGGACAATCAACCAAACCTTCCAAACAGAAACCGGAACCAAAATTTTAGGAGGGAACAGCCTCAAAACAAACCAAGGGAAAATGACCAACAAATTAGGCCACCCTTTAATGAAAATTATGTGGAAGAAGATGAAAGGGATACAAAACCCATTGATGAAAATCATTTGAACCTTATAGGTTCTAATAATGAGAGTGAGGTTTACCTCACAGAAGAAGAACAAGCGTTCTTCTCTCTGAATCAAGATGAAACCAACTATGAAGATCCCAAAGATCCTGCCATAGATTTTCATAATGCCATAATAGAAGCTCACAAGCAGTATGACCTTAGAAGCAGAAAAAACCAAGACAACTCCAGGAAAGGTAGCTCAGACACTGCTAAAACCCCTGATACCATCCTTAAAAAAACATTGGATAGCAAAAAAATCATGGTCAAGAAAAATAACCAGAAAAAAGATAAAGTTATTCAAACAAGTCTTGGCTCAGATGCTCCTAGTACCTCCACAAGTATTCCCGAGATGGTTGTGTCAAACAAAATCAGCAAACTCAGAACATAGAGAAAGTCATGGCAGAAAAAACTGAAGCAAACCTGTCTAAACTACAAGCACCCTTCAGTTTTGAGGGAGAAATCGCCAAAATAAATATTACCATGCCTCTCACTGAACTTATCGCCCAAAGCTCTTATAAATCCCAAGTGTTAAAGGTCCTGAATATAGGAAATGATGCAAACACCCTTAATCTAGCTGATGACACTCCTAAAGTGTTGTTTGGTCCAAAAATAGAAGGGAAATTCCAAGAAGGAACCACTCTTCCCTTTTACATCAGTTTGAATATCCATGACCAAATCTTACACAATTCCATGCTAGCCTCCGGGGCCTCGCATAATCTCATGCCGAAGGTTGTGATGGAAAGATTAGGCCTAGAAATCACAAGACCATATAAAGACTTATATTCATTTGATTCGAGTAGAGTCAAATGTCTAGGATTGATCAAAGATCTTTGTTTCAGTTTGGCCCAAGTACCTGCAAAACACCTGATCATGGATATAGTGGTAGCAGACATCCCTCCCAAGTATGGAATGCTTTTATCCAGATTTTGGGGAGCTAAGCTTCAAGGGAATATTCAACTTGATATGTCCTACGCCACCATTCCTGTATTTGACCAAACTAGAATACTCTATCGGGAATCACACATGAAATATATGATCAGTAGTCAGGAAAGGCCAGATAATATCCCGATGTACTCCTTGCAGTCTGATATGAACTCTTTCATTTACACACTGATGAGGACATTGAAGAACATTCAGAAGGATTTGAAACAAACTTAGACCCACCACATCAGCTGCCCCAATTTCTCTATGATGAACTAGACACTCAGAATTATCATGACCATGATCAGTTATGTCTTGAGGAAAGAGAGTTTGTTCCTTTTGAAATAGGGATAAAGCAAGAAGAAAAAACCATTACGTACCATCAAGAAAATTGCTCAAACCTTAGGCAAACATCAGCACTAACATCAGGATACTTTTTCAGAGTAGAGGCATTAGAAGACTTACATATCACAAACCTCTTTGGAAATCAAGGGCAGGGGAGCTTAATTTTCTTACCATACCTTAAAGATTTACTATTACACAACTCTACCCCTTCAAATGAAACCTTGACTGTAGCCATAACAGCTCAAAATCCAGAAAAAATGCCTAATAAACTTCTTATGAAAGGATATGATGACTGCAATCCAAATATACCTGAGTTACTTGAACTGGCTAACATTGTGTCACTCCACCAAATACTTAGAACTGCTAGAATTTGCAATCTTGTTCAAAATACTACTTCATATAGAGAAAACAATGAGAAACACTATGCCACTGCCATCACTGCTAGAAACAACTTCGACAAAAGAAAATACAAAAATTTGAACCAAACAGTAATAGTCAAAGATAAAATAGCTGGTCATAGGATCTGTTTTGATTTTAGAAACACTAATACACACCCTTGCGACCAAAATTTTATCCTTCCTACCCAAGACCATGATATACCAATGATAAGTGCTTTTAATCATATGTCTTTGCAAGATGATGTTTTAGGTTATAGCCAAATAATTCCTTTGCAAATCAGACAACTCAAAGAATTTTTCAAGTATGCTGGAAGTAGTTCCATTTTCAAACCCAGAATTGCAAAACCACCAGATATCAAAAATATGCTCCTAAAATCCATGTTTCTAGTTTTGAATTTCTGTATTCTAACATACCTAGATGATGTCATCATATACTTCAAAAATGACAGAGAATATCTGCACTATTTGAAAAAGATGTACAACAAAAGAAGGAGTGGAAATCAGAGGTATAAATAGGTACAGCGGGAAGATACAGGGTTGTTTAGAGATTCCTTCATGAATCCTTATGCCATGCTTGAAAGAGAAAAATTTCCAAATTTTTCTTTTCAAGAACTGAACGGACCAAGAGTGGCAGGAGATCCTTATGAAGATAGGATGCTTAAGTTTCACCATTTCCAAGATTTCTGAGTTAAAACATTTTCAATCATTGTATATACCATTGCTTGAAAAATGAATCAAAAACAGAAAATTCAAAAACAATAGAAAAATAGAAAAAGAGGGCAGTTTGAAAAATAGAAAGAAAGCCCCATGTTCAAAAAATAGTCATTCGGAAAGCACGCAAGTCTAAATGCCGCTACTAGTGCTCAAATGTCTTATTCAATTATCTAGCCTAATCATAACTGAACATGTTTTAAATTTATTTGCCGATAAGTTAGTGAGAGGAAAAGATAGTCAACATTGTGTAAGCTTGACTTATCAATGAGAGTAGATTAGGAAAAGATATTGGTTCCACATGCTCAAAACAAAACCAAAGAGGAAAGCAGGGATAAAAAACAAATTGTGTATCCTAGCCTTGTTTTTCTAGATTTCATTTTATGCAAAATAATATTTGTGTGCAGCTTGTCTTTCATGCCACAAGTACATGACAAATCAGAGTGTCTAATCTTGATTTGGTCATTTTTCAATTTCATGTTTTAGATTAGAGAATAAAATCCTGTCAAACAACTTAACCTTGACAGTCGATCCAACATAGGTAGAGAAACAAAGGAGTTCATCAGCTTAATCTGAACTCCCGACGAATATAAGTGTAGAACTAGATAGTGTCATTTTAAAAAATATTATGTCAAAGGGTTGCTGGTCCAAATGCACCCAAAAAAAAAAAATGTTAGGAAATATAGTGGGGTAGGTAGAAATGTCATTGATGCTAATCATGTTGTCAATTTTCAGAAATAGCATCAAGGAAGAAAGAAATTTACCCCAATGGATAAAGGCACTGGTCTTCAAAGAACCGAGATCTGAAATTCTGGACAACCCCTGAAAAGGAGCTGTCCTCCCCAAATGGAGCCACTGTTAGTCATCAGTATTTTTCACCTGTTGATGATGACTAGTTTTTAAAGCCAATTTTTCTAGCAGCTGATCTCCAATATGTCAAATTTGTCAGCTAGAAAACACCCATAAACATTTTTCCCTCCTAACCTTTTCAATCAGCCCATGATGAGATAAATCCTAATTGTAAAGCCCTATCTAGCCTTAGTAATACAAACTTGTCCATAAGCTCCAAAGAGAATTCTCCAATTTTTTCCAAAATGTCTCCCCTAAGTTAGGTAGTGGCGCTTTAGGCGATTTTCCCTTGGCAAACTATCTTAAAGCCAAAAGAACCTCTATCTAATATCAGCCAGTCCTAGATGAACTTCCTATTCTGCAAACAAAGCTTGATTACACCTTTAGGTCGAGCCACTGACAAACCTTTATGTCTCAGCAATGCATATGCCTTAGGTCAAACTGATATTGGGTGGATTTAAAATGTTTCAATGTCTTTTTCAAGAGAAGAAGTGTACCAGTGTTCTAGGAGACATCATTAAACTTAACATGAGAAGACAACTGCTTCTCATTTGGTTTTAAGCCTGGAATGAAAGTACTGGATAGAAAGTTATTTCGATAAGCTCCTGCAAACACAGTCCAAAGGTTAGTGATTTATGAATAGCAGATATTGATCAGGTTGCTTCTGATGTCTAAAGGTGCATAAAGGTATTTTAACAGCAGGATTACATGTCTCAGAGAAATTCCCCTCATGGCATATTGTCAATTTGTCACTTTTGTTTGCTTAAGCATGAATAAGCAGTAAAGGGAAATATGACACTGTTTGAAAGCAGATGAAATGGCATGACTGATAAAACCTCCTCCAAACATCAGCAAAGGGTTGAATGACTGTGTAAAACCTCCTCCAAGTGTGAGCAGATGGTCAGGTCATTGGTTGAAGGCCTCCTTCATCTAATAAGCCAAGGGCCAGGAACAGAGGTATGACCTCATTTAAGGGCACAAAGCTAACAATGATGCAAACTGCCTGAAGAACTTGTTTAACACCTTGTCTCCAATAGATGAATACCACTAACACAGCAGTGGTGTTTCAAAGATTGACTACAGGTTTCACTGATTTAAAAGTAGGTTTTAAGTGTAGTGGGAAAGCAACTGAAGGCTTATGGATAGAAAAATGGCGTTAAAAACAGAGGGAAAGAAGTGGTAATATAATAATCAAAGAGGTTGGACTTGTCTTCTATCAGAGATCTCCTTCAAAAGCCTCTTTTGGACATATGAACAAACCCTGCTGAGGTATGAAATTTCATTACAAGTTTCTAGAGATTTTATCCTTGATCAACAGGCATGAAATCTAGCCATTGTTTTCATTTAAAAAACATAGTTGAAATTAGTAGAAATCCATTCAAGGTTTATAAGTTGAGAGCTGGGTTAAACATAGGCCAGAGAGTGATGTTGATATTCAAATAAGGTTTTCTCTTCCTGTTCATGAAGATCTTTTTCAAAAAACTCATCAAAATTGACAGGAAGGTAACCTAAGCCTGGCTTCTGAAGGAGACTTTGCAAATAAACAACATAGAGACATTATGTATGAAAAAAGGGTATGACAAGTGTTTTAATTTCAAGGACAACATTCAAAGAAATGAAGCATGATACTGTCACCAACAAAAGACTTTTTATGAAACATATGAAGATACCTAGCTGTTGCATATAATTGTAGGAGAGGCCTTTAGAGGATCTTCTTTTTGATAAACATATGTTTGTCAAACCCAGGTGAATGCAACTAAGGTTCCCACAGTCAAAGAGAATTTTCATTCAAAGGGTGCATCTACAGTCATTATATGGTTTTGAGCAAGGTTTTCCTCTAAAAAATAGATATGAACAAAGGAAACAAGTTTCCTCCCTTAATAGGCAAACAATGAAAAAGAGTTTAGCCTTGAGATGGTTTCTTCACTTAGGGAAAATTCATATCTATGAAAACCTTCAAGCAGCCCCCACAGCACTTAAAATCGAAATATGGGCCTTTGTAATGTTAAGGGTGATTTATGTTTTTTATATGACAAAAGGGGGGCCTTCTTAAACTCTAAACCCTCACAAAAGAAAAATACCAAGAGGTGGTTGGCTTTTTCGACTATAAAGGTGAAGAGACCGTTGGAAAAGTCCCATTTTGCAAATTAAAAACTCACCAAGTGCTCCCTAGCTGTTCATCGGATAGAGCAAGAAGTTTCGAGCCATTTGCAGAGTTTTTAGAGGCTTAAAGCCTGCGCGGCGCGCTTGGAAAAGCGTGCGACGCGTTTAGCGAAGAAAATACAAAGGCTTTATATAGTGGTGCAGTGGGCCTGTAGTGGTGCGCGACGCGCCTGTGCGCACGGTCAAGCTTTGCCCAAAGGCCGACCTGACTCCTCTACACAGTGCGGCGCTCTTCCATCTGAATGTGTCACTCACTCATAAGGCCCTCGAAAAGCATCTTTGGAGCTGCCAAATGATCAAAAAGGGCTCGTGAAAAGATTGCAAGGTATTCTCCATTACTCCTTACTAGTTTTTGGAAATCTGAAAGGGGTGACAATGTTATTTTCACAAGACAAAAACAGTGGTTGGAGAGTAAGGTGTTTGAGCAAAATCCAAGGTTTTTTGTTGCCATGATTGCCCAAGATTAGTATAGTGAAAGGTGGTGTCTTTGTATCAGTTTCAAAAGGCCTAAAACTGCCTTCAAGAATAGTGATAAATCATAACACTAATTGCAAGGCAAAAAACATAGTGGTAGAGGTTTTCAAGTTGCTGTAGGGTGTCCTGGCAATGGTAAAAACAAAATTAACACCTGTCTACAAAATCTAAAATAAAAATAGTGTCTATAATCTGAAATCCTTGTCATTTTGAAAAGGTCCTCTCTATGTGATGAAACAGCCCAATCTGTGCAGCCTCTATAAGTCCCAAAAGCAAAGTGTGTGAGAAATTTTGCAAAGTCAGTTGAGCGTGTTTTTTGTCTACCTTTGTAAAAACAGTGAATAACAGATGAGTGTTGTTTGGAGGAAGGGTGATTTTGTTTTTGTCTAAACACAAGGAGATCCTTGTTCTAACAAGAAAACACAGATACCTCTTTTCAAATACCTTGCCCAAACATAGTAATAAATTGACTGTGTGCTTTTTATTTGACAAATACTTGTTGTCTGGCATAAAAGAGGACAAAACAGTGATTTAGAAGGAGCACAAAGTTGGTGTTGGGGGACTATTTCACAAAACATTTGAAGCAGTTTGTCTTGGTCAAACAGTGACTGATAAGGAGGATAGAGGTGTGGTTGAGAAAAACATTATGAGAGCCATTTGAGATAGCTTGGTTTTGCAAAGAACATTCAAAACAAAATGCCTCCCAGGAAAGACAGTAGGAGTGGCCTTCACAGGAGGTTTGAGCATGTTTCCACTGAAGAGGTAAATGCTCATCCATCAGTCCTGTTTAACTTCCATGAGGTTGGGTGTCTAGATTTTTTTCAAAGGGTGCAGGAGGTGAAAATTTATTCTCCTTTGACACATCTTTGTGCTTTGAGATTTCAAGAGAAGCATTTTCAGCTGGCAGGCCTAGATTTCAAATTCTCTCCAAGGTCCATTTCCAAGGCCACCAAAATCCCTTATGTCGGAGAGAAGTAGTTTAAACAAAGCCACCTAGACTCAAAACAATACAAGCCTTTTCTGAAGCCTGAGCATAGAGATTCATGTCCATCCATTTTTCCCTTCTCATATCTATTGACTAGTTATGCCCCCCTCATGAAGATAATCATGAAATACTTCACTTGCGAGGGAAGATTCTCCCAAGTCTATGCTTACCATGTCTAATTTCTCATGCATTTCATGAGAGCCAAATTGTTAAATCTCCCTTTTTTCCTACATAGAAGTATTCAGAAAATGGCTTCCACTGTTCAGAAAAAACCTCCTTCTCAGCAGTCAGCCTGCCTCTTACATCACTCCCTCATCAAGGTATTCATTCTTCATCAGCTTGAGAAGAAATAAATATCTTGGGATACTTTCATTACACATCCAGTTTTTGCCACTGTCCCTTCATTTCATACATCTCCTTCACCTTCCACTCACCATCCTTCACCTTCTTCAAGCAAGCCCATTCCCAAGAAGCTCAAATTTCCCATTGAACAAGAAAAATAGCATGATGAGGAAGAAGAGCATGAGAAATAGGAGGACGATGATGATGAGCAGCATCATGATGAAACAAAGTAGCAAGGGGAAGAAGAGCAGAGTGAGGCAGAGCAGCAAGGGGAAGAAGGGCATGATGAAGAGGAAGATGATGATGAGCATCATGATGATGAACAGGTGCAGCACAATGAGGATGACCAACCTCATGAAGAAGAAGGGTAGCATGATGAACAGGTGCAACACAGTGAGGAGAGGCAACCACATGATGATGAACAACAGCCTCATGAAAAAGAACAGCAGCATGATGAAGAGGTGCAACACAGTGAGGAGGAAAACCCTCAAAAATAAATGAAAAAGGATATTCAAGGCATCCATGAAGAAATCCAAGACAGTGGGAAGAATGATGAGCAAAGTAACAAGGGCAATGAGCCAATAGAGCATGTGCTAGCTGCCTCTCCTAGGCAAGGGGCCATGCTCTCTTCTCCAAAAGTGGCCAAGCCCCGGACATCAAGGAAAAGGGTGCCTAAAATTGTAACTCCAAATGTTACCAGGGCCCTTCGAAGCAAGGGGAAATTGCCCAAGGATCCCATTGTCGAATTTCCCAAGAGGAGGAAGACTAAAAGAGCCACCCAAAGAAAAGGAAAGGAGAAAGAAGAAAGCAGCCATGAAAAGGAGAGGGACTTCGACATAATTAAAATTCAAAGTGATGATAGCAAAAATGAAGCTCGAATCCTAGAAACTCTCTTAATCAATAGAGAAAACAAAATTGATGCTTTGAGGACTGATCTAGAGAGGGCTAGAAACTTCAATCACTTTTTGCAAATTCAAAACAAACAGATGAGTGTCCATATGGCGGTATATGAGACATGGGCCATCAAATACAAAAAAGAGGCCTCCAAGGCACAAGTGAGATTGGAAGAACTCATGGGTGATTTCGATGAGAGCGAAGATGAAGATCAACCTAGGAGAAAAAGGCCAAGAACCATGGGGCTCAAAAGAGCCCTTGAGAAACAAAAGGAAGAAGAAGATGCCCTTCTCCAATCTACTCCTCTCACTACATTGTTCACCCAAGAGATAGAGAACAATCGAGAAGCATGGCTTGATAGGGTAAATTATCACTTGGAAAAGAAGTTTGAGAAGGCAAATAGAGACTTGGACCTTCAACGGAGGATGACCGGGCATTATAAGAAGCTCAATCAGTTTGCCCGACGGAAATTGAAGGCCACACAGGAAAAACTCAAAGAGGCTCAAAGGAGGCGCCCAGCACCAAAATTGAAGAAAGACACCTCAAAGCTCCAAATTTTGGCCTCAGCTTCACATCGTGTTTCTAAAAACCCTTGAGGTTCATGCTCGCCAAAATTGGGCGAAATTCAACAAGTTTTGGTTTTTTGTCATTTTTGGGTTTTTGGCTAAAACTCATGGGCATCGCCATTTCAGTTTGGGGCATCCTCAAAGGATGAAAATTGTATCATTTGATGCCATAATTTCAGGGGCATATACTTAGATATTTTCAGATCATTTGAAGATGATTTCTCCCCCAAAACGGTGAAAAACACTCACTTTTTCCACACTCTGCCCCGTTTATCAGCAAGGCCTATTTTTTGGGTTTTTACACATAGGTCAGTTTTTTATGGACTTCTAGTGGTCAGTTAGAATCAAACTAAGCATTTCCAGAAAATATACATTCATAGCTTTCCAACGAGCTATCATGGGCCTCATTTCGACATCGGAAAGGCCTCCAAAAGTTGCCGGAAAGTCAGGGGACTTTCTGCTGATGTATTTCTTAAGTATTTTTGTAAAAAATGCACCTTTCAAAAGTGACTTTTCCTCATGTGCATTTAGCTATTTTTGTGCATGGTTAGTTAGGAAAAGTCAATTTATTTTCCTTTTTTAGCATTTTTGAGATATTTTATTAGATATTTTGTGCCTTGGGCTTTGCAAAGCCTCAAGGACAAAATCAGATATTTTAGATAGGCCAATGAGATTGCAAGTTGAACTAGGAGGTTTTCCCTCATATTGGCCTATATATTCCAAAGACTTTCATTGTAAATGAGGCTGAACTTGATGAATAGAAGCAATATATGGTCATACAAGCTTGGAAGAAACACTTGTCTCATGCTTTTGGATAGTTTCTTGGATGTTTTTTGGATGATGAAAGAGGATTGTTGTTGGATTCCATGACATGGTAGAATGGTATAGTGTCTCTCTCTCTGTTTTGTTTCTTAGTTTTCATTCATAATTCCATGTTCTTGCTTGCTATAAGACAGTAGAGAATAGATTTGAGACATGCCCTTGGAGGCACCTCAAATTTCTTGTTTCTTTATAGCTTCTATGTTTTCTTCATTCTTAGTCATATTAAGGAATCCTTGATTGCTCTTTAATAACTGAAGAATATTGTTTGCTTGTTTCATTTATGGTTTTATGCATGCTAAGTATGATTCACGGTATGCCCTACTTACTCATGGCTAGTCATAGCTCCACCTCTGAAACCTCTCTTTGATTGATTAGATTGTCATTTGTTGAACCAAGGAGGTCTTGTACTGATCTTTCCCTTTGCCTAAAACTATGCAATCTTGCTTCAAAGTGCCCAATAGTTTGAAATACTATGTTTAGGCATTCCTTCATAGTTATTTGAGTTGTTTGTTTGTCTTAAATGTATTTCCCCAAAGTTTGATAGCCATTTCCTAAAGTTAGAGAGTCATTTATCTCTATGCATGGCTTGAATGTTTATTTCTATGCATTGATCAGTTTATAGTTACATTTTTCATGATTAATGGTTTTCCCTACCATGTTTATGTTTGCTATTAAACTATTTATGTTTGAAATCCCTTGTTCTTCACAAAATTAATGTCCATCCCACTCCATTTTACCCAAAGATCCATTTTACCTCGAATCAAATCGGCCCTTCAACAACCTTGTATCACCACCTGAAAGCTTTCATGACCTTTTTGACCCCATAGCCCAGTTATCTGACATCTTTTTTGCCTATCTTAGTCTTTGATCAATTCATCCCTCACAACCTAAAATCCAAAACCAAAAACCTACTTCATAACTAGCCTAAAATTAGAACACAATAAGAAAACACACAGATACCCCTTACACAAATAAAGAGAGCCCTCTCTGAGTCCAGGAAGGCTAGGTACTTGTGCTCCAAATACTATTTTGATGTTACACTGTCATTTTGCTTGTCAGTCAGCCAAATCACAGGGCCCTAACACATGTATCAGTCAGATTTTTAGAGCCCTTTCCTGTGTTTAGGGGCATCTGGGTTGCATTTATATCTCATGTACTCAGATATTATTGTACAAGTCCTGGCTGTTTTCCCAGGCACAATATGTATGTGGGATTCATTATCTATTATTTATCTGGCTCATGTTTATGCCAGCATATCCTATATTATTTTGTCCCATGGTTTTCCGGACGCCTTATTGTTTGTCCTATTGCCTCGGCGGGCATAGGTATGCCTCCCCCACCACCTATAGCAGGTACTCACTCATCAAAAATACTTGTCGCACCTGCAATTCGCCTCCTCAGGATCTAGTTCTTTCAGCATTTTGGTCTACCTTACATTCCTCTCTCTTTGAATTCCCCTTTGACGTCTAGTGATTGAGTTCTTACAACGTACTTCGGTCATACGATTAGCTCCTAATGCTCGCACGCTGGGGGGCAATCTGTTACACCATTTTTTTGTCATCTAACCCATTGGTATTAGATGGACCCAAGTACACCATGTAAGACCAATTTTACCCTAAGTATAATTGCATTCGCTATGAAAATAACTTAGTTGAACCACCTTTATTAAGTTGTTTATGGTCTAAATAGGAAACCCCATGGGGAAACATTAAATAAATTCATATTTGTTTGATTTTCCTCAAGGAATAATTAGTTAAACAACAGTTTAATTAATATTCTTAGTTATATTTAACCCAAAACAAGGAAACTAATTAGATAAATCATTATTTATCTTATTATTTTCTAAGAATAATTATTTAAACATTACTTAAATAATATTCTTTGTTAAATATGACTAAATATCCCTTAAATAATTAAATAATTCATTATTTATTTGATTATTACTCAACCATATCCTTAAAATGATAAATAAATCATTTATTTATTTATTATTACTTAACCACATCCTTAAAATGATAAATAAATCATTTATTTATTTATTATTTACAAATAAGGGGATTTGACTCAAGTCAAATTCCTTTTTCCTCCAACAAATATAATAAAATATTCCATAAAAGTTGGATCTTGATTTGGTTAATAATATTTTAATTATGCACCAATATCTAGACTAACTCAATATTTTGTTATAAATAGAAGGGTTTTCCTATTCATTTTTCACCTTTTGTTGCCTAAAGATCACTCTGGATCTCAACTCTTGGTCTAGCTATTGATCCACCATCATAGCCATACTTTTGCATTTTTTTTGTCTTGGTTTTCTACACCATCCTAAATCTGAAGTGCTGAGGACTTACAAGAACCCATCCCATTGAGGAGAACCCGGAACACCCTCTTGTGTTTTCCTCCCAGGTGCCATTAATACAAAATTCATTTGATATATTCTTGTCTTGTCTATTGGATGCATGGAGTAAATCTTGTTTTTCTACTGTTTAATGTCTTCTAATGCATAGATCTATATTTTTGCAGCATTTATCTTGATCACCTAACTGCAGATCTGAAGATATTAGCAGTCATTTCTGCTTTTAGGGCTATTTGTTCTGCACAACTAAAGTGGTTTTTTTTCGTACGCTTGGAATTAAGATTCATACTAACAGCTTGGGGATGGAGGCTTCACATGGGAATGATGGTTCCCAATATATTTCAGATTCCATGCCTCAAGAAGGCCTCTAGACCACATATAGTTGCTTCCATGGATATCCCACTTGTTCATGATGAGAACCATTTCGATTTTTCACCAAAGGCATACTTATACACTTGGGAGGAACAACTTGAGGACATATTAATGAAAGAGCATCTTATTATTTTGGGGACTTATCACTTGAGGATGCTACAGGAGGAAGAGGAGAGGCTCTTCAGTTCTATCCTTGCAGTTGCTTGAGGACAAGCAACATTTGGGAGGGAAGGACTATAATATTTCTAAATTAGCATACAACTATTTGGAATATTGTTTTTTTATTTTGCTCTTAGATAGAGGAATAAGAGGGTATGGAGACCTATAAATCTCCTTAGTAGGAATAAAAGACACTCCTAGTGTGAATGGAGATCATATAAAAGTTGGATTGAAGACCCTTATGTGTGAAAAAGGGGCTGGAGCATGTTGAATAGGTCAACTTTGACCGAATCAAACAGCGTTGTTACGAAGGAGTGGCATTAATGGTGGGACAATGCAGTTTTGGAGGGAGATTGATTGCATGATGATGGAAACCCTAGTGAGTGTGACCCAAGGTGAGAAGGCTCACATTTTTTATAAGGAAGAGGATGTCAGCCATATGGGGTTATGTTTTGGATTATTATTTTGTATGTAGTCTGTTTAGACTTCTTGCTTTCTTCAGTTGTTTAGTTGAGATTGCTATGTTGTTTAGCACCGGGTGTTCCCGATCAAGAATCCCACCTCTTTCCTTGCAAGGCCCCTTGGAGGAGTATTGAACTTCATTTCCATACTCAGGCTTAGGGCCAAGCTTCAACTTTCTTCATCAGCGCAATTTCTACAGAATATTGTGTTGTGTTGCAGTGTGTTGCAATGGAGGGTTGAGAAACCCACTTTCTAAGCTAGTTTTTCATAGGAGGAAGGATTCCTTCTCTTGGGAGATCAGAAATGAGGGATTCTAAGCACATTTTAGATCTTTGTCAGCACACCAACCTATTCCCTGTAGGTTTTAACCCTGAACAGAAATTATCTACACACGAATCTTATAACAGAAAATAAACAATAGCGAGAGCATAAAACATAAAACAGATAAACACAGAGATTTTCCCCTCGATCCCAAATTGGGACGACCAGCTTGATTTTTCATTATATTCCTTTTAGTGTTACAACACATATATATACATGCCGAAGCATACATAAACCCCAATCCATTAACCCTGGATTAGAACATAACCGTAGTTCCCTTAACCGGATCTACAAAATACCAGGGGCCGAAAACCATCATACCCCAAAACCATGTGCAAACTCATGCACAAAAAATGGGTGGGTCCGCCTATGAGTGGGACCACATACCAAAAAAAAAATTTGCCAGGGCGCTGCCGCCCCCCCTATGACACCCCTGCTACGCCCGACGCAACGTACAGCACGTGGGGCTAGTCGTGGAAAGAATATAACACATACCCAACATTCTCCCACTTGTTGTTTTCTTTCCACAGGGGGCCACATGAGAGCTTAGTCATTGTGCCAATTCTTCAACACCCATTGTTTCTCTACACCAAGAGAACTTCTGAGTGCTCACAGACTTCGTCAATGCATCTGCAACATTCTTCAAAGTGTCCACCTTTACCAGCAACACCCTTTTAGCCTCAACTATATCTCTAACAAAGTGATATTGAACATCAATGTGCTTTGTCTTTGAATGATAAGCAGGGTTCTTAGCCAAGAAAATTGCACTTTGGCTATCACAGTCTATCCTTATAGCTTGATGTACCAACCCCATACTTGAACACAATCTATGTAACCAAACTGCTTCCTTGCTTGCGTGAGTGGCTACTATGTATTTTGCCTCTGTAGTTGAAAGCGCCACTACAGACTGTCTTTAACTCATCCAACTAACTGCACCTCCAAACAGGCTAAACACATACCCACTTGTAGATCTTCTTTGGTCCAGATCTCCAGCTCAGTCTGCATCAACAAAACCACGAATGTCCAACATTCTTTCCAATCCTGGTCTTCCCTGGTAGCACAAGCCATAATCACTAGTGCCACGTAAATATCTAAAAACCGGCTTCACTGTTGTCCAATGCTCCTTCCCTGGGTTTGACATAAACCTGCTCAATACTCCCACTGCATGTGCAATGTCTGGTCTAGTACAGACCATTGCATACATCAGGCTACCCACTGCACTTGCATATGGAACACAGGACATATCCTCCTCTTCTTCTTGTGTCTTGGGACACTGTTCAGCAGACAGCTTTACACCTACAAGAATAGGAACATTCACCGGTTTACTATCCTGCATATTGAACCTCTGCAATATAGTCTCGACATACTTCCTCTGGTTTAACCAGAGCTTCCTCTTTGCCCGATCTCTCTTAATTTCCATGCCCAAAATATAGTTTGCGGCACCAAGATCCTTCATGTCGAATTTGGAGAACAGTTGGGTCTTCAAATCTTGGATAATTTCTTTGTCATTTCCAATCAACAACATATCATCCACATACAAGAACAAATAAATAACACGGTCACCAATTAATTTAAAATAAACACAGTGATCCTCCTTGCTTCTGGTGAAGCCAAGTCCCCGTATATAGGTATCAAATTTCTGATACCACATCCTTGGTGACAGTTTTAACCCATACAGAGACTTCTTCAACCTGAATACCAATTCTTTCTTACCCTTCACCATAAAGCCTTCAGGTTGCTTCATGTAGTTCTCCTCTTCTAGATCCCTGTGAAGAAATGTTGTCTTCACATCCATCTATTCTATCTCAAAATCAAATGCAGCAGCAACAGATAAAAGTAATCTAATAGAAGTAACTTTGGCAACAGGAGAAAAAATATCACCAAAATCAATTCCCGGCACCCGGGAATAACCTTTTGCTACCAACCGAGCTTTGTATTTCTCCACCTTGCCTTCTACATTCATCTTCTTCTTAAACACCCATTTTCTCCCGATGGGCTTCCTTCCAGCTGGCAACTCCACTAGATCCCATGCCTCATTTTTGTGCAAGGATGCCATTTCATCAACCATGGCCTCCTTCCAGAGTTTTCCATCCTCTGAATCTACTGCCTCCCTGACAGTTCTGGGTTCATCATCAGTTATAGTTAAGGAAAAACCTGAACAGAAAGCATATGGACTATACCTTTCTGGTTGCCTTCTTTCCCGAACTAATCTTCTAATAGCTGGAGTTTGTGGCTCTTCATCTTCTGAGTCTTCTTCTGTTGTAGAGTCTGATTCATCCTCTTTTAGCTCAAACTCTATCTTCTCAGGTTCCTTTGGTATGATTTCATGTTTAACAACATCTTTCACCTCTCTAAACACCACATCTCGGTTGTACACAACCTTCCTTGTTTTCGGGTTCCAAAGCTTGTAACCTTTTAAACCATCCTTATACCCAATAAAGATGCACCTTTCAGATTTATTATCCAACTTGGTCCTTTTCTCCTTTGGAACATGTACATATGCATCACATCCAAATACCCTTAGATGTGAAAGAGAGGGTTTCTTACTAGTCCATACCTCATGTGGAGTCTTATCCTCCAACGTTGATGAAGGTGATCTATTAACTAAGTAACATGCAGTCTCCACTGCCTCTGCCCAGAATTCTTGTCCTAACCCGGTAGCACTAAGCATGCTTCTTGCCTTTTCCATCAGCGTTCTGTTCATTCTTTCTGCAACTCTGTTTTTCTGAGGTGTGTATGGAGTAGTCTTATGTCGTGCTATACCACACTTCTTACAGAACTCTTCAAATTCCTTCTTGCAGAACTCCCCACCATTATCTGTCCTGAGCACCTTTATCTTCTTCTCTGTTTGGTTTTCCACCAGAGCCTTAAATTCTTTAAATTTGTCAAAGACTTCAGATTTCTTCCTTAAGAAATATATCCATGTATTCCTTGAGAAGTCATCTATGAATGAAACATAGTACACAGACTTTCCCAGTGATGGAACTGACACAGGTCCAAACACATCACTATGCACAAGTTCCAATATCTTGTTCACCTTCTTAGCACCAGAAGGAAAACTCACCTGATTCTGCTTCCCATATACACAATGTTCACAGAAATCGAAATCCAGAGAGTAATTAGAAATACCTTCTACCATACCATTTCTATGCAGTATTCGAAGGCCCTTCTCTCCAATATGTCCAAGCGTTTGATGCCATAGCATGGTCTTTTCTCCAGAGACAGCTAGGCTTTCCACTCCACTTTCAGGAACCACAGAACTGTTACACCCATCAATAACAGTGCTACCTTTTAGCTTGTACAGAGTTCCAATCCGAACTCCCCGCATTAATACTAGTGCTCCCCGAACCATCTTGCAAGCATCTTTCTCAAACACTGTTTTTACACCTGCATCATCCATCTTGCTTACAAAAATCATATTTCTGGCCAATGTAGGAATATGCAAAACACCAGGAAGTGTTCTAATCCTTCCACCTTGCAGCTTCAGCTTGACCTTTCCACGTCTGACGATTATGTCCTTCCTATCATCCCCTAGGAAGACATCACCACCATCATATTTCTCATACTCGCAAAACCACTCCCTATGGGGAGTGAAGTGAAAGGATGCACCTGATTCAATCAACCATGACTCATGATCTACATGAGTACTTGAAGAAGAAGCCAAATACACATCCCCACCTTCATCCGAGGTGGTTTTTGCCTTTGCAGAAGGAGCATCATCAGATCCCTTTCCTTTCTCAGGAGCTTTAGATCTGCACTCCTTTTTGTAGTGCCCTTCATTTCCGCATTTCCAGCATACCTTTACAAACATTCCAGGAGATTTAGATCTCCCTATAGATTTGGATCTCCCACTCGAAACCTTATTCTTGTTTCTGTTTTGGGAACTTCCTCGTATAGATGAGGCATCTCCATTCTGGCCCTCCATATTTCTCCGTCTCATTTCCTCCGACAACAAGGCTGAGGCAATGTCATCAAAATTCAAGGTAGTTGTATTGCTACCTATTGCAATAACCAGATTGTCCCACGAGTCTAGTAGAGAACACAACAAACCGATGCACTTATCTTCATCTGAGATTTTAATATCAACAGATGACAGTTGACTTACCACAATATTGAAGGCGTTTAGATGCTCTGTCACCGAGTCTCCATCCTTCATCCTCAGGTTATACAACTTTTTCCGCAGGAACAACTTATTCACCAGAGACTTAGATTGGTACAAAGTCCCAAGTTTTTCCCACAAATTCTTCATCGTAGCTTCCCCAGATACATTCAACAATACTTAATCTGAGACACACAACCGTATTGTGCTCTTAGCCTTCAGATCCAGTTTCTTCCAGTCTTCATCTGGCATTGCCGTTGGTTTAGTACTTGGATCTACCGCGATCCACTGATCTTTATCCACCAACAGATCCTCCATCTTGAGCTTCCATAACTCAAAGCTCTGACCATTAAATTTCTCGATCTCTATCTTTCCGCCGCTCGCCATCTTCTTTCACTGCAAGAATTGATCCCATAGATCTCCCACTGAATAGGGTCTACCTCAGGCCCGAGCAAAAAAAAAAACCCTCAGCAGCAAAGGCGTCCCCTTGAAGCCGAAACCTGGCTCTGATACCAAATGTAGGTTTTAACCTTGAACAGAAATTATCTACACACGAATCTTATAACAGAAAATAAACAACAGCGAGAGCATAAAACATAAAACAGATAAACACAGAGATTTTCCCCTGGATCCCAAATCGGGACGACCAGCTTGATATTTCATTATATTCCTTTTAGTGTTACAACACACACACACATAGACACACACACACACACACACACATATATATATATATATATACATGCCGAAGCATACATAAACCCCAATCCATTAACCCTGGATTAGAACATAACCGTAGTTCCCTTGACCGGATCTACAAAATACCAGGGGCCGAAAACCATCGTACCCCAAAACCATGTGCAAAATCATGCACAAAAAATGGGTGGGTCCGCCTATGAGTGGGACCGCATACCAAAAAAAAATTTTGCCAGGGTGCTGCCTCGGACCCTGACAGGGGGGGCTGCCGCCCCCCCTATGACCCCCCTGTTGCGCCCGATGCAACGTACAGTGCGTGGGGCTAGTCGTGGAAAGAATATAACACATACCCAACATTCCCATCATTTACAGCGCAGTTTCGGTCTGGAATTGCGTTATTTTGGAGGGCAGCTTCAGAGGAGGATCTATTGGCTCTTTTAGAGTGTTTTCTGTTTGGTGAAGGGTTCAGCCTTTCATTGGAGGAGATCTACATCAGATCCATACTATTTTCAGCCTTCTATTTTAGGAGCTTCAGTTTCAGTGATGCTTCAGCCCTAGGGCTGTAGATCACCATTTGTATTTGGGTGTATTTCTGGAAACCCTTCCCGGGTTCTCTTGGAAAGGTGTCTAGGAGGCTAGATCTTCACTCCTAGCATTATTTTGAGCTATATAACAATAGATATACATTGATCCATCTTTATGCAGCAGTTTATGCCATAAAACTGCGTTGTCTTAGCTCAAGGCATTTGTATGGCAGCTATTTTTTCATGTGTTGACACATTTTTCTTGTAGAGGCTTGTTTTGTATTGCTTGATTGGCTTGATCCTCAAGGTATTGTGCCTATTATTTGCTGATATGTTTAATAAGATGGCTGTACATTTGTCTCATATCATGGTGTGTTGATTTATTCACTGTTCTTTCCATTATTGTGTTCATATATTGCTGCTTCCCCATTTGGGAATATTACAGAGTAGGAATATCTGGGGGAAAGGTGTGTAGTTAGGGGTGCGGCAACCATGGGGAGACTGCGCAACACAACTCTGAGAGTAGAGCATCACAACCTTCTGAAGTCAGGGAGAAGCCAGAGCAAAGTTAAAGAGGCAAAAGGTAGAGATAACAGACTGTGTATTTAAAAAGGCTCAGAACTCATCTTTTTAAAGGAGTTGGGGTGTGTGTGAGGAGGATAGCTTTGAGTGGGATTCACATACATCTACATGCTATGATTGATCTCCTGAGTAGGCTTGAGTGAAGGGGCATGACTATCATATGGTTTAATCATGGTATTCATTAATGATGAGAGATGCAAGGTGATGCTCCGGACCTGGTGATGTAGTTCTCGTCCTCTCATCATCATTCCTGACTCTATGAGTCTCATACAAGTGACTAACGGTTTAAGGATCTGCAGCAGGTGAGGCTCTTCACAGAAGATCTCCGCCTCCATGGGAGTGTGGGATGTGATTGTCAAGCGTTCCACTTCTGTCACCCGCATCCAGGGGGAATATAAATTATTACTCTACGATAAATAAATAAAAATATTAAAGAATTTTTTGTTCTTCTTCTAAATTTTAACAAACATTGACATGTTCTAATATTAATTAAAATAATAGAAACATGTTCCAATATTACCTTTCACATGTTGTAATATAAACTAAATTAATATAGATTAGATAAATGTCTTTCAGATTAATCACATCATTAGGATTTGGTCGACCTTTCGAACCATCTAATGTGGTTCATCCTCAGGACAAGGTGAAAAAAGATTTTCGATCTTAATGAATAAATAGTGAGAATGCATCGTTACCCGGAGATATCCATTGAAAACTAGCCGTTAAAAACTAGATGTTATCACTAAGTTAGTTTAGAAAATTTAATTACAAGGGGTTAATGAATAATCTATGATTTGTATTAATAAATAAGCTATTAAAATTATTAAAAATCTGTATTAATATTATAATATGTTAATATAAATTATTAATATTATAATTTAATAATGAATAATTAAATAAAGGTGGGTTTTTTAAATTTATTTTAATAAAAGTTTTAAAAAATCTTATTTATATATCAAGATTATAAATACTAGTATAATATAAAAGGTGAACATAATTTAATAATAAATAATTAAATAAAAGAAGGTTTTTTTATTTTTTAAATTTTTTATAATTTATTAATATTATAATAAGGTAATAAAAGTAAACATAATTTAATAATAAATATTTAAATAAAAAAAGGGTTTTTTAATTTAGTTTATAATTTATTATGATAAAAGTTTTTAAAAACGTTTATTTATGTATCAAGTTTATAAATCATAAGATAATATAAAATATATTATAACTAAGTAAAAAATAAGGAAGGATTTCTTTGTCCTTCCTTATTTTTTACTTAGTTATGACATATTTTATATTATCTTATGATTTATAATCTTGATACATAAAAAAATGTTTTTAATTTTTTTTATTAAAAATTCTCTTTTATTTAAATATTTATTGTTAGAAGGAAGACTTTTGTAATCCATAAAGTAGATAAATGTCTTTTAGATTAATCACACATTACGATAATGATGTGATTAATCCAAAAGACATTTATCTAAATATTTATTATTAAATTATGTTTACCTTTATTATCTTATTATAAGATTAATAATTTATATTAACATATTATAATATTAATAAATTATTTAAAAAAAACCTCTTTTATTTAATTATTTATTATTAAATTATGTTTACCTTTTATATTATCTTAGTATTTATAATCTTGATATATAAATGAGAGTTTTTAAAACCTTTATTAAAATAAATTATGATGATGATGGTTATCGTCTGTTAAGACCAATGCGGTATGTCAGACCTTAAGAAAGGAGAAAGAATTTAAGTTTGATTCTTCAAAATCTTGTTTCTATGGTCAAAGGGAAGGGAAGTAAGTGCTCCAAGATCGCTATAGGTGGGTTGGCTTAATAGGTCAAGAAGACTGGAAGTCTGGCAGATGGTAGGGAATTGAGAGCGAATGTGAGTAAGAGTAGGGCAGTCTAAAAGGAAGTGCTTCTCATCTTCCACATGCTTAGAATCGCAAATCTGGTAGATTATATCATTCCAAGGGGTCTTGGGAATAGACCACCACCTGTTCTCACTCCGAAGCTCATGGGAATTAGTTCTTATCTTAGCGATGTTCATTTTTTTCTTATTGTTGGACAACACAGAGAGATAAGTATGATTATCAAGGGTGGGGTTGATCACTTCCTTATAGTATCTTAGTTTCATTTTACCCTCCAACTCCTGATCCTCCCACAGCTTGTCCTTCAACTTGGAGGCAATAGTATTTTTGATATTATCTTTGCTTCCCATATTGAACTCCTCCTTAATTCCCCAATGATTGAACCAGGATTGGGCATCCTTATGCCACTCGCACTTGAGGCGAAGGTGAGGGTTTTGACTACAGTTAGAATAAATTTTAGGAAGCCTTTTTTATTCCATATTGTCAAGCTTCTTCTTATACATTAGATATCTAACCAAGTTCAAATTATATATAATTTATAAAATATATTTACAATGTTTTTGCACTTTTATACCATATTTTTTAAAATATTTTAAAGAAAAACTTTTTAATAATTTTTCTTAAATAGTGGTATGCACATGCAACATGAACTTTGTTTATTAATAATATTTATATAAAATGATATATAATGATTTATATATTTAAATTAAGGAGATTATATTAGGGTGGATTTAGTCAAGTTGGTTTGGTGAAGTTAGTCAAGTTGGTTTGGTGAAGTTACCTGTAGTTTTGGGCTTCACGTATATGATTACTTATGGTGTTTTTCATGGTATTCAATTTCGATGTAGCACATTTAAAAGATGGAAAAAACAATGTTAAATTGTCTTTCTGAAGAGTGAGATCAAATAGCGGTGTCTTTGGAAACCACCATATCAAATAGCAGTGTCTTTAGAAACCACCATCTCTCTCAGTGCTCTATGATCCTAATATCTAGTATCAGAGTCAAGTTTTGGAGGCCATGGAGAACCTGTCAGGAAAAGATTGCATGTGTGCACTGCGATGGTTGTGGCAAAGTTAATGAAGTCCATTGTAATAATAATAATAATAAGTGATTTTTTGTGGACCAAGTGAGTGCCATTGATGTTGAAAATACAAGTATGGATCAGTATCGATTGAGCTAGATATGGAAACCGAGAGAGTGGTCATATTTATGTGAGAAAATAACATAGATGATACTGAGAGTGTTGAAGTTTAATGAAGGAGTCAGTGTGTAATGAGAGAACACTCTAAGGGTTTTGGTCTAAGGAATGCATTTCTCTAGGAATTTGAAAGACCTAATGTTCAAGTAGACATGTTACGTGGGAGCATGCATAGTTGTAAGGCCTTAAGAGCTTTCTTAGGAACACATGCACTGCAAATGGCGCATGGAGTTATCAAGCTATGGAATGGACCATTTGGAGAGACGTGGCATGTGGACTGGTATCCTTGCTTTAGGGGGGGAATGTGAGATCTCATGTGAGATGGTCGCTAAACATGTACATGAAAAGGTATCCTAGATGACTGGCAGATACAACGAATAGTTACCCATGGACTTTAACAAAAAAATGATTTGAACCATGTCAATCTCTCTGAGTCAAGTTTAAGAGAGGATTGTTAAGACGGATCTAATAAACTTGACTCGGTAAAGTTACCCATAGTTTTGGGCTTGATGTATACAAGCCTCCATGATTTTTTCCATAATATTTATCTTCAATGTAACAAATTTAAAAGCTGAAAAAATAAATGTTAAATTGTCTTGTTAACCAATAAAATCAAACAACGATGTTTTTTTAGACGCTACTATTTCTCAATACTTTGTAATTCATTAAAACTCTAATATTAAATAATCTGTTAAAAAATAATAATATAATTAATATTAAAAGAAAACACGCTTTTTTGAGTATATAGGCCAATAATTTTATGAAAAATATTATCATGAGGAAAAACCTTTGCCTTCTCATTAATAATAAATTGCATTTTGTTTCATCTTCATTTTAAGTCCCTGTTTCTTTATGGCGTCGGAAATGGATTAATTAAAACTTCTTCCATTGATATTTTTAAAGAATGTTTTAGCTCCAAATTTGGGAGTTGTAATCTTGTCATGTCAAAACTGTAATTTCATTAACTTAGGTTACGATTTAAGGGTTTTTTAATTACCAAATCAATTTAGAAGGTGAAAATTGCAATTATGGTAATGAATTGAACAAAAGTTGAATTTTATTTATAGAGGCAAAAAAGTTGAATTTTATTTATAGAGGAAAAAATATATGAAGTATTTAAATTTTTTTAAGTCATAAGAAATTAGTAATATTTTTAATTACCAAATTAATTTAAAATGTGAAAATTGTAATTGTAGTAATGAATTGATCAAAATCAAAAGATTAGTTTGTTAAATTTTATTTATAATAGCAAAAGAAATAAGAAAGTATTTTAATTTTTTCAAATTATAATAAATTAGTAATATTTTCAAATAATTTAGATAATGTTTAAAATATAATATCAAAAATATATCTGAATTAGAAATTAAATACACCATTAACTTATAACTTAATAAAAGTAAAAAAATATAATAATTATAAAAAAATATTATAAATTTATAAAAATCTTACACACCCAAAAACAAAACAATTGCTTCCCATAGAATAATTTTATTTTTATTTTTTAATTTTCTAATTCAACAAACTAATTATTAATTGGGCCACCACTTCACATCTTCGAATTGGGTCACAATATATTGTAAATAACATATTCTTCTACCTTTGCAAAGCTTTCATAAAATAATACTAATTTGAAAGGTTAATATGTGCCCCAAACCAAGCTTGAACATAACATATCCTTCTACCTTTGGAAAGTTTTCAGAAATTAATATTGATTTTAAAAGTTAATATGTGCCCCCAAACCAAGCTTGACGGAAATTCGAAAGCATTTATCTAGCGTGGACCGAGTCTCAAACAATTTAGTGTCTATTTCCAAATAGGAAATATTCGTTATATTAAGGATTTTTTCTCGGATATAATCACAACAACAATCTAATTACATATAATTTGGCTTTGAACATTGAAATTATGAATAGTTTGGTTTTGAATATTTAAAGTATAAGGTTGTTGTTTTTCTTTCTCTTTTTTTTTTTTTTTTTTAAAGGTTATGTGAGTTTAAGATGATTAGCACACTTAATTTGTAGTTTGAGTAGTTGTAATTTAGGGTATTTAAGCGATCAAAATTATCCAGGGATTGCACCTGGGCCACCCTAGTAGTTAGCATGGCCATATTTTTACACACAAAATTTTGAACCACTGATGTAAAACTTATGTAAAACTTTTACATCAGGGAGTGCCTAAATATCATGTCACCGGCTACTCTATGTCTCATAGGCATGAGGTTTGTTTTTTATAATGATCGAAAATATTTTTAATTTTTTAGAAGTCTAATTACATCAATAGGGGTGTCTATTTTAGAATAGAGTTTTCATAATTTTAATTTGATTATCAATAACTATTAGGCGGATTGTAAGAATTTAATCTCTATGGAATAATGGAAAATATTCTTAGTAGTATGCACAAATCAAAGGTTGAGATTTATCTTCAAAGCAGTTATGTCATTTTTTCTCTTTTAATTAAATTGATTAATTAAAATAAATGTCATGTGAACTAGTGTTATTTGAAATTAGTTATGGTTTTTTGGGCATGTGGGCCTAATGATTAAAAGCATGTGTTTCCTCCTAAGAGGTCATAGGTTCAAAACCAGAGGGGGGTAGAGTATGTATGCCTTCATAGACTTAGCAATCAAATCGTTGCGTGGAGGTGGGTCCCTTGTCCCACAAACAAGGGAGTCTCATAAACCAAGTTGGTGTCTTTACAAGATTAATAATCTCCATGATGAAGTGGGAGTGAATCTTCGTCATAAAGAATCTTGTTACATGTTTTTTTAAATATATATAATTTTAATTTATATATTAATTCTTTTTATAATTATTAATAATAATAATTTAAAATAAATTTATAATTTAATTAATTTTTTAGTTTTTTTTTTTTTAAATTTTAGGAAATAAGATGTATCATGAAATAAATGTTTTTCTTATTTTATTGGTGTTTATCAACCATTTAATTTATGTTGGTGCAATAATAGAATAAATTATTTGATTACTCTAAGATACGAAAAACCTCAAAACTGCCTTGAATTTACCTTGAATTGAATTGCCTCAAAACAACTTCTATTGTAATAGTTTACTACTACAAAACTACATGGTTTAAATATTTGTAAGTTTCATGTAGTTGGAACTTTTGTCCTTTGAATGTTGTAGCATGTGTTGTAGCATTTGTTAGATGGTAAAAGTGTATAATTTTTCTAAGTGTTGTAATAAGTTTCGAGGGGCATTTTTAGTGATTTTAATAAAGATAATATAATTTTTGTTGTGTGTTTTATGTTGCGTTAACTTTTCATTGTACTTGTTTTATTGTTGGCATGCATAGTCTTATATTAAAAATCACATGTCTATATCATTTGGCATCATAGCTAAAATTTGTATCCTAAGTTGTGGTAGTTGTTACATCACTTGTGATCAAAGATGATGCTTATAACATGCATTCTGACAAAGGTTGCATTATTTGGTATATCATCACAAGAGAATCTTAGTGTGAGGAAATACATCTCTAGCAAGGGAGAAATTGTTGGTTAGATGTTGCAAGGGTTTGCAAAGGGAAGTTGCAAAGAGAGTTATGTAAAGAAGTTCAAAACAATAGTGAATGAAGCTAACAAAAGTGTAAATAACTTCAATGATATTTTTATGCAACCAACTCACAAAACAATAGAAATAATATATCAAAGACTTAAAAAATATCCTCTTCGAGGGGGAATCCTCCTTTACATTACATAAATGAACAATTCTTCGATAATATAAATGACAAAACCTTCTTTCTATTTATAGGAATCTAAGGGGGCACAATATAATCAGATTTGACATAACAATAATAATGTAAGGGCACACCAATAACAATAGTGGGATTCTATGGGGAAAAATAATAAAAATATGGGGACTACATGGCACAATAATAACAATAAGGGGGCTACACTAAAAATAACAATAAGGGGCTACTCTAGTATTATAGGGACCTAACATGCCCCTCTCCTTCAAAAGAGTGTTGTCCTCAACACTTGAGTAGTTATTAATGCTTCTATATAATATACTCATCCTCCCATGTTGAATCTGCAGCGGGTAAGTACTTCCACTTGATGATATACTCTGAAATTGATCAATTTCGTAGCTGTCGGTTTCTTGTTTCCATGACTACTTCAGGTTCCAATATGATTTCTCCTTCCTCATCAAGTTCTGGAAATATTGTTTGAACTGGAAGCTTGTCACGTATAACCTTCTTTAAGAATGAAACATGGAAATCTAGGTGCACTCGGGAAGATTGAGGAATCTCCAATTTGTATGTCATAGTACCAATCTTTTGCAACACCTTTTAAGGACCATAGTGCTTTGGTGATAATTTATTATCCTTATTAGCTTGCTTGAGGGAATTTTGTTTGTATGGTTGCAGCCGTAAAATACCTAGTCGCCTACATTAAAACTTATTTCACTGTGATTCTGGCATGTCTGTTGTTTCATTCGATTCTGCGCCAATGTGAGGTTATCCATTAAGAGTTGGGGAACTTGTTGTTGATGCTAGATGTGATTTTCCACTGCTTGATCCTTAGAATTGTCTCTTAAAGATGATGTGATGGATGGTGAATTGTTGGGTGCCAGTTTTGTACAGTTTTCTTACATTTGTTTTCCCTATTTTGCCTCATAACTATAACCGATGGGAGTATCTTTGCCTCTTTTTCCTACCTTTCTACCCTAACTTGTGTTGTTTCACCTTGTCTTTATTACTCTGCCAATTCACCAATTATTATGATATATCGTGCCTTTTTATGACTAATTGATGGTGAATGTTTGGAGAAGATCGATGGTCTTTGTGTTGTCTTTTCAGATGTCATTTATAGAACCAAAGATCCCGAGCACAAGGTCCACAGGAGCTGTTAAGAAGGTCTTGTTACAGCAAAGCAATGATGTTACACATTGTTGTTATAGACCCGCCGGGAAACTGCTGTTACACTCTGCTGTTACAGACCCACTGGAGAACTGCTGATACAGTTGTACCGTTGACTGGATCTCATCAACACTTGTTGCTGATCTATCCTCTAGCTGTTACACTACAACTGTGATTCTATTACGATAGTTGTAGAAGTTTTTCAGCATTGTATTTTTGGGATAACAGCCTAAGGGCAGTTTTGATTGTAATCTATAATTTTCTAGTCATAGCTTTATTAGGAAGTGGTTATAACTATATGTGTTTTATTTTGATCAGCATGAGACTCGTAAGATTCTCATGACTGATCTATCCCTTGATTTTCTGATGTAACCACTATATATTTATCGGCCCTAGAGGTCGAAAGGTTAGTAGAGAACAACATCATTTTGGATCTGTAATTGTGTTCAAATTAATACATATTATCATGTTATTGTTGTTACATGCGTTATTCAATTTAGTTTCTGTTAAGTTCTTTCTCTACCCGCACCCTGCTAGGGAGGAAGGGCCCTCCTTCTTAGCAGGGATTGTAGTGATTAAAGTAGTTGTGTGTATCTATTTATATTTTAGTTTATGTATCAATAGAGTGATGTTGTTGTTGTTCAGTTGTGAATATATCCGCTTCAATTTCAATACATTGTATGATGTTACACATATGATATTAGAGACACTAGCTGGTTACTTGTTGTGTGGCGCACTAGAACATATTAATTGAAGTGTGATTCCAGTCTTGTAGATCCTTTTATTTCTGCATGAGTGATTTACTTCCAGCATTTACTTCAGCAACGATTTCTTTTCTTTGGAATTGCTTCTGGTTGGTGTATCAACATAGACAATGCAACTGTCATAGGAATAAAAGACGTCCCTGGATTGATAATTAATGTGTGTTGTTTAGTCATTTAGCAGTGATTTATATAGCCCAACATTTTGGCGTCGTTGCCGAGAATGGCAGTGATGATCCAATCAATCAGAGTTATTTCTTAGAAGTGCAATTTCCGTGTGTTTTCATAGAGTGTCTCCAGCGACACAATTGTCGGGCAGTAAGACGAGAGGTAAGAACCTACGCAACGCTCTAACAAACTTGAGAAGGCTCACCAATGTCTTGCTGGGACACTTAGGATATTGAATTTCTGAGCATTTTTTTTTTAGAGTGTCTCCAGTGACACAATTTCTGGGCGGTAAGACGAAAGGTAAGAACCTGCACATTGCTCTAAAAAACTTGAGTGGGCTCACCAATGTCTTGTTGGGACACTTAGGGGTTGAATTTTGGGTGTTTTTTTTAGGGTTCCTTCAGCTATACAGTCGTTGGGTGGTAAGACGAGAGGTAAGAACCTGTGCATCGCTCTAACAAACTTTGGCGGGCTCACTGTTGTAGAAACTGAAGCACTTATAGGATGAATTGATACAAATAGGGCTCATGTGTGCCGGTAGGACAACATCAACATTTACAAACACCCCCCACTCTATTGACTACAGGAAATATGGGTCGTAAGAAGGAAAATAAGAGTGCAGATTTGGGAAGAAATACATTCTTTGGAGATCTGATTTCAATGGCAGAAAAGGAACAGTCCACGTCATACAAAGATAATAGGAAGACATGACCACAGAAAGCAGCTACCATATCAAGGCCTGGACCATCAATGTCTTCCATGTCTAGACCTCACCATCCTTCGAACAACATATCCACTCCCGATATAAAAACTCCCGATTCAAAACAGTTGTGGAAAATCATTGATCAGGATCTGAGAATTGAAGGATACAGAGAGACGAATGGGGAGCATTAGGGACCTGAGGGACAAAATTTAATTGATCATCAATTGGGCACTGGTAGTGTTGTTAAACAGTTCCTCCTAGCGCAACCTGATCCTTTTATTTGTCAATCTCCAGTACACTCTGAGGTTAGTTAATCCCATCAAGAAGAATCAGCCATGGGGGACGAGAATGTCAAGACAGATAACTATGTTACTTTTCAATTCACAATAGTAGTAACACGAGATGAGGCTCCTATGAATAATATTCCTTTATCATCCCTACCATCCTTTCAAGGGATGGTTGTTGAAGACCCTGATACCTTTTTGTTCGAATTTGATGTGCTGTGTAGAGGTTACACTTCAGATGCCCATAAACTAAAATTGTTCCCTGCTACTCTTAAGGGAGCAGCATTAAGATGGTTCATGAGACTGGGTGCTGGCATGATTCGAACCTGGAATGACATGAGAGAGGCCTTCCTCTTTAAGTATCAAGATTACTGTCAAACTAGGGACTTGAAGGATGAGATTTTCAGAATTTCACAAAAGGAGGAGGAAAGCCTAGAATACTATTTGGAGCAATTTCACTACAACTTACAGAGGTCTAAGTTCAGTAACTTAGATCCAAAAATTCTAAAGCCAACATTTTTAAGAGGTATAAGAGATGATTTTCTGGACCATATGAACCTATTAGGAAAAGGAGACATATCACAAGAAACGTTTGATGATATAATGAATCTTTTCCTGCGTAGCTCAAGAGGATCGGGCAAGGGGAGAGTTTCAGTCTGGGACCCTTCACTCCGGATACAAAATTCCACGAGTGGAGGAGTCACCAGAGCAGAGATCGAGAAATTATTTGAGGGTTTTAAAACCGATCTCCTTAGCACTCTCTCTGTCCAGATCACTTCGGCACAAGTCAAGAAAGCACAAGCAGAAGCTGAAGAAACCTTAGCAATATTCTGCCCTCGATGCAAAAAGAAACATTTGGAAAGAGAATGTGGACTGAATAGTGTCATCCTATGCAACATCTGAGTTGGTGCCCTCTACGAATCAGCATCCTGAGTTTCCTAGACTAAAGGCGGTACTTCAAGAATCAAGCGAGGATGTTCAATCTTCTTATTTCATCGGATCAAAGAGACCATGGCAGCCACGACCTATAGGTATGCTTTCAGATTTTTCCTCTTTTTATCCTTGGAATCATGTTTATAATAGTTAGCAATACCCATGGAAGTATCCTACTCCTTCCTCAACACAATTTCCTTAAACATGGAACCAGTGGCCATCTCCTCCACCAATGCAATATCGTCCATCAAAACCCAATCCTTGGGGTCAGAACTAGAGAGGCAATGGCCAAGGTCCAGTACCCCCTCCGATACCTGTTACACCATTTTTTGTTCATCTAACCTATTATCATTAGATGAACCCAAGTACACCATGTAAGACCAATTTTACCCTAAGTAAAATTGCTTTCACTATGTGAAATAACTTAGTAAAACACATTTATTAAGTTGTTTATGGTCTAAATAGGAAACCCCAAAAGAAAATAATAAATAAATCTATATTTGTTTATATTTCCTAGTCGTATTTAACCCAAAACAAGGAAATTAATTAAATAAATCCTTATTTATTTGATTATTTCCTAGGAATAAGTTATTTAAATCATTATTTAAATAATATTCCTAGTTAAATTTGACTAAATCATTTATAAATAATTAAATAAATCATTATTTATTTAATTATATTCCCACCATTTCCTTAAATAATAAATAAATCATTTATTTATTTATTGTTTATAAATAAAGGAATTGACCCAAGTCAAAAAATCCTTTTCCCTCCAACAAATATAATAAAATATTCCTATAGGATGGTTCTAGAATTTGATTAATAATATTTTATTCATGCACCAAGTTCTAGATCGCCCTAATATTTTGTTATAATTAGAAGGGTTTTCCCCATTCATTAGTCACCTTTCATTGCATTAGATCACTCTGGATCTATACTCTTGGTCACATTCTCCATTTTGTCTTGTGAGCTCCCTTTGAGTTCTATGTTTGTCTGGGTTTTCTACACCAACAAGAGAGAGAAATTTTAGATCTGAAATGCTGAGGACTTTCAAGAACCCATCCCATTGAGGAGAATCGGAAAAAATTGTTTTCCTATCAGGTGCCCCCTTTTTTAATATAAAAAATTCTTTCAAATACATTGTTCTTCTCTTGTCTATTGGATGCATGGAGCCATATTTTATTTTTACTGCTTAATGTCTTTTATGCTTAGATCTGGATTTGTGCAGCATTATTTGGATCAACTAACTGCAGACTTAAAGATATTGGCAGCCATAATTGATGTTAGGGCTATTTTTTATGCGTAGCTAAAGCAATATTTCACGACGAAAGATTCATATTAGCAATTGGCGACTCCACATGGGTTTTATTTTAAGATTGCTGTCGTTTTATATATTCCTGCATATCCAGCTATTTCAGACCCTAGGGTTTCTCTTCAATTTCCTGTTTTTCCTATTTTTATGGTGCTTTTCACCTATAAAACCCTCAAACATTACAATTTTTAACTTCTGTGTGTTTCTGGCCCTATTGCGCAGGTAACAGACATCAGCCGCAGCTGAGACGACATTTTTTTCTGAAATCTGCCGCCGCGAGACCCGGATCTGCAAGTCGCACTTATCAGCCCAAAAACTGCGACCTCGACTGAAGGTCGCACTTTTCTGCCCCAAAACTGCGACCTAGACTGAAAACAGGTCAGAACCTGCGACCTGCCCTTTTTTCTGCAATTTTCCAGCACTTTTTCTGGGTTTGTCTAAAGCTTCTGTCAGGGTTTTCCAGCCTCTGTCTCTACCCGTTTAGACCTGTTTCTGATCTGTTTCACTCAACCAAGTGGGAATCTTGCCCCTTAGGGCTCTAGTACCCTCCAATTTTTGTGGGAGAGTTTTCTCTGTTTCAGACGTCTGAATTCCCAGAGTTTCAGCCTTCTTTATTTCAGATCTGATACCTCATTTTTAGATCCCTACAGATCAGCTCTTCTCCCTTTCAAATCACCTCATATAGTTTTGTTTGGTTTTATCTCTAGGGTCACCTCCTTGTCCCTCCCATCTTTAGTTGATTCCCTCTTTTGTAGCAGCAACCTTGCCTCTGCCTCTTTGCTATTTTCTGCACCTCTTTTCAGCAGTTTTCTCCTTTAGATCCCTGTCCCTCCCAACCTTAGATCTATTGGCCTCTTTTTAGCGTGTTTTTCTTAGATTTTTTCCCTCTTATAAACCAGTTTTGAGAGACCTGCCTTCTTGGGTTAGATTTATGCATTGTTAGCTGTTAATTTTCCATTATTACAGTCTTATTTACTGCAGATTTATTTTCAGTTACGCAGCACACTTTTTATTTTACTCTCGAAACGTCTGGGATTAAAAATTAAAATTAACGCATGCCACACAGTGACCCCAAGTGAAGAAGAGCCTAGTTAACACCGCCTGGCAAAGACTTTAAAATCAATTGACACTCCACCTCTCTGCCCTTTTTTCGACATTGACCTCACTTGATTTTGCACCTCCCTGCCCTTGTCGGTTTTTCTTCTTCCCATCATCATTGCGCCTCCAAGGCATTTGTCCCGGAGACTTCTTGGCCTTCACCCTCAGTTTCCAGTTGGTCAACTTCCTCTTTCCCGTCTTCATCGAGTTATTCCTCCCCCGAGTCTGCACGCCGACTCTTCTTCTGATTGTTCGGGTTCTCCCCCTACTCCTGGTTCTCCCCCTGTTACTTTCACCATGTCTAGTTCAGGGCCTAGCGCTGGCGGCAACCCCAGTTCTACTGCTGGGTCCATTTCCAGTGGAACCACTACGGGACCTACCTCGACTGTCTCTTTTCTCCCTTATATGTCCGGTCTCAGTCTCCCCGACTTCAATCAGCTGATCAATGATCCTATTCGCCACGATGTCAGTTGGCCTGCTATGCCAACCAAGCTCCCCTCCGACATTCCCAAGTTCGAAGGCCTTGCTAGTGAAGATCCCTCCAACCATATCTGATCTTTCCACATGTGGTTTTCATCCAATTCCAATACTGATGATTCCATCCATCTTAGATTGTTCCAATGCACGCTTACCGGCAAAGCTTCTAAATGGTATTTTGATCAGGCCACCGCTTCCCATACCACCTTTGCGACCATTTCCCAAGCCTTTTTATCTTATTTCCATCTCCCTCTCCGATACGACACTGGTACAGAACTCTTGACTTCTTTCCGTCAATCCTCTTCGACCCGCCTTTCCGCTCATGTCCAGGAATGGCGGAGAAGACGGAGCTTATGTCGAGCTCCCACCTTTGAAGATCGGGTTTATATGGACTGGTTCCTTCGCTCTCTCTTACCTCCCATTGGCAAAGATGTCGCATCTCACTTTCCCCAAACCGAAGAAGCCTCCCTCCAAATAGTCTTGAAATATGACCTTATCTATGCTCAATCTGGTTATGTTTATACCGTCCTTCCTGACCTCCCCAAACCCGGTGGCCCTAACACCCCGGGGGCATCTCACTCTGCCGACGGTATCGTTGGAGCTCTTTCACATACCTCTGCTCAACCTCTTATGGGCTATGGTTTCCCTCCAGGAGGGGCCAGCACCTCCAGCACTTTTCCCCCTCCAAGTAGCATGTATCCAGGATACGGCATGCCTCCTCCTTTTTCCCACACTCCTGCTTACCTCAATGTTGCCCATCCTAACCCTTATCCTTACCCACAGCCTGGCGTCCCAGCTCCTCCAGCATTTGGACCTCCCACTCCCTTGCCTTCTCCAACCCCGCAGCTGCACTTACTACCCCCTCCAGGGCAAGTATTTGTGCAACAGGGCACGACTAATTCTCTTCCTTCTCAAAGAAAGAGGAAAGGAAATCAATCTGCCTCTGGTAATCGTGGCTCCAATCCTTCCAGTCTTGATTCTAACACTGCCAACCAGCCACAGGGCTCTCAGCCCAAGCCAGAGAGGCCACTTCGTACCAATAAGCCATGTTCGTGTTGTGGTTTTTATGGTCATTACACTCACGATTATCCCCTATTACCACAGATGCGGCAGATGTGGGAGTCTCAGGCCACCGTGTGGCGACAACATTCCTCCCCTACTGTCCCTCCCAATACGGCTACTTCTCAACCCGCTGTGTTTACCGATCCTTTCCCTCAACAAGGATTCGTGGCTAGTCAACCACCTCATGCCCTAGTAACCACTCAACCTTCCCCTTTTGGTTCCTTCGATTACCAGAATCTCATGATGACCTCTGACCAACCTCTCACTGTCGACCTTAACCTTCAAACTCAGTCTCGTCAGTACTCCACACCTCCCGCTCTGTCTGTCTCTGAGTCCCCATCTTCAGGTCCTACAGAGCCTCTGTCGACACCCAATGATCCCTTGCAAATCCCTCCACCCAAAGCTGAGGTTCATATCAAGATTCCTAAGGGCCCATTACGTCGAAATGCTGGCTCTGGTCGGGCTGCCCATTCATATAGCATAGTAGATGATATGGCACAATCCCCTGCTGCCATTTCAACACTGGAACTCCTCCAGTCATGTCCTTCTCAAAATAAGGCTCTACTATCTGCCATGGGTGCTGTAGATCCTGCTGATGACCAATTGATTGTTTTCGATGCCCGTCAGTTAGACCATCCCCCCCTTCCTGCTTCTTTTGCTTTCCAAATCCCAGTCAAAATCCGAAATTCCAACGTCGCTCGGTGTATTATTGATGAGGGGGCATCTACCTATGTGATGTCTGCTTTGGTTTGGAAACAACTCGGATCTCCTGAGCTGGCCCCTTCCACAATCACCCTTCGTGTGTGGGATGGCCATGCCTCCCAGCCCATTGGCCTATTCCGTAACTATCCTATCACCCTTGCGGGCAAGACTGTTTGTGTCGACGTTGAAGTTATCGACGACCCTCTTGACTATAACATTCTTTTGGGGCGTAGTTACACCTATGCCATGTCTGTCGTCCCATCCACAGTCCACCACAAGATGTTTTTTCCTCATAATGGAAAGATTGTCACCATCTACCAGTTGACATATCATGAACCAAAATCTCAGACTTCCCCTGAGTCCACCATCTCTGCTGTCACCAATAAGCAAACTCTTGATTCTTTGACCAGTTTTTCCCCTGGCATCTACAAAGACTCCTCCTTTCTTGGAACCTCCCCGGGTCGTCCTCCCCCTCCTATCTCTGATCCCAGCTTAGCAAACGTTTTCATGATGAAATCATCTCAGGCTGCCCCTCCGCAGTATGATTCAGCTAGCCCGCAACCTGCTCCTAGCCCTTCACCTCAGCTGACCGAACCTCTTCCGCCTGGACCTTCCCATCCACCTCCCACTCAGGAACCTCCCTACCCTCCTGAGTCGGCTCACCCAGGTCTCCACCATATGCAATCCGCCCCTCTTGGCCATTACCCCGTCGGTCAGATACCTTTCCTTGCTCCCCCTCCCGGATTCTATTTGGTTCCCATCATGGCCACCCTTTCCCTCCATAATTTAACCTTGGGAATACCTGTATGGTATCTTACTCCTCCAGCCGAGACCCCACCCAGCCACCCCAAACCATACCTTGCTGTGACACCGGTTCAACCGATTCCCTTCGCTCCTTCCATCGCTACGATGCCCCTAGCCCCTTCGCAATACCACCCTCATGCTGTGCCAGCTACGGGCAAGAAAAGAAAAGCTCGCAAGGGGGCATCCAAAGACAAGGCCATCGCACCCGACCCTACCCCTCCTCCACCCGCCAAGCCATGTGCCTTGTGTGATGGTGTCGGTCATGCCACCCATACTTGTCCTGAGTTGCCCCGTATCCAACCCATGGTTAAGGTCGCGTTCCCTAAATCTATGGTCCCTGAAACCTCCGTTTCTTCCTCGTCCGCAGCCAAGAACCCAAAGACTCTTCGCACCAACCAACCCTGTGCTCTGTGTGGTGTCCATGGCCATTATTCTCACCATTTTCCTCACCTCACACATTACTGAGCTTCTTTAGAGGTCATTCGCGAGTACGAGGTTGAACAAAATCAATCCGCCTCTCCCATGGTTGCTCAGTATGCGTCAGGCTTACTTGAGGATCCACCCACTACCATTGACATTCCTCCCCCTGATGTTGAGATGTCGGAACCTGTTGCCCCCCTCCTATACTTATCATCATCCGCACGACCCTCGGAGTACATTCCCTCTGAATCCACTCCATCTGTTTTGCTTGATCCCCCTTCAGCAACATTCTTGGACTCTACATGCTTTGACCATATTTTTACTTGTTCTTCTGTCATCGCCCGTGACGATCCGTATGTGCGCCTTTCTTCCCATGCTGATGATTTAGGTAGCTTTGAACCGTCATGTGGTTTCCTCGACCTTTTCCTTTCCTCCCATAACTAGGATGATACCATCCGTATCTATGATGTCCTTCGCAGCATGAGCTCCCGTGTTTCCTCCCATAGTTCTCATTCATCACCCTCTAGTCGATCTATGAGTCCTAGCCATCCTACCCAGACTACTTCCTCCCATAGTCGTCGTTTTATTTCTACCCTATACTCACGCTGCCATCATTATTCTCATCCCTCCCATTTCTTGGCTTGTGACACTATTCCGCCAGCCCTCTCATCTACACATTATATTGGCTATGCTGATGGGGAAGGTCACTATTCCCGGAATCTCGCCTCGGCCGCATGGGCCATATTTACCCCCTTGCATACCCTTGTTCTTTCGAATGGGGTCTGCATTGGTAATGCCACCAATAATCAGGCCTAATATGATGCAGTACATGGTCTCTTAGCCGATGCCCTCTCTCATCGCATCCTCCATCTGCACGTTCGTTTAGATTCCCTGCTGCTTGTCTTACAACTCAATGGTGTCTATCGTGTGCATAACCCTATCCTATTTAGACAATATTTACGAGTGAAACTTTTGATACGTGACTTTAGATTCTTTACTTTCATCCATGTACCTAGAAGCCAAAATCACTATGTAGATAGAATTGCAAATCATGTTCTAGACTGGAATTTATCACACACAAGACAATAACATTTCAAACCATCAACACAATGTATATACATAATATATATCATATAACATGTTTTTAGAGTCCATCTACTCTAAAACATATGACATGCCCATATCATGTTACAAAAAACAAAACTCAAAAACTGGGGGGCACCACCTGCCCCTAGATACACACTGGGGGGCACCACCTGCCCTACATATAATCACTCTCTGGAGGATCCCGCGCCAATGGCTCCGCTCCCACAGCTCGTAGATCATGCACAGTCTGACCGGCCATCGCCATGCGTTTCATGATACCTCACCATTCCGAGGGTAGCCCAATACATAGCTCTATGTACTGGTCGTCTAAATCCTGCCAACCACGCTCCGACACACTGGTCAGCAGCCCCTCACATCTATGACGAATGTCCTCCAAAAGAGCGGCCATATCCTCGTTCTGTGCCGTCATCGATCCACTAGCACCTGTAGTTCCCACTGCTGCAAGTCGTCCCATATATCCGGCCGGTTTTCACCGGAGCTATATCTGCATTCCAAAAAGTATAAGGATCAGTACCATAAATACTATTCACAAAATTTAACATGCACATAACAGATTAGTTACTTGTCACTTACCATCAGGCCCCCATACGCGACCAGGCGAAAGCAGTAAGTCTGGATCTCCCCAATAACTCATCCCACTATAGGGATAGTCATCTATGTACAATGGAATCTGATCCCAATGGGCGAAGAACTCTAGTCGTAACACCCGTCTGACTGCCCCTCCCCCTCCTCTACACAGTAGTCGTCCCCACCGCTGCATCTTGGGTTCTCTCAGACCCCCATCAGGTAGCTGTACATGAGGTCGTAAGGTCGAGATCTTCTCAAAAAAGAAGGAGCACAATACAGTCCCATAAGCACAATCATGGTTCACTTGCCGCTTACATAGCGACAGTTGTCGTTTCAACGACACCAACATCATCTGGGCCCACCCATAGTAGGTCCCACTCAACACACTTTCTACAATCATCATCTGCCCTCTAGTGATGTGATGGAGTGCCTGGCTACCCAAGATCCACAACACTGCTACCACCACTGCCCGGGTCTCCAACCTCTCTAGATCTACAATTGATATCCGAGTCCCTTTGACTCAGACACCTGGTCGACAATGTCGCTCTACGAACTCCATGATGTTCCGCCCCCGCGGTAACACTGGCTGTGTATTTCCCACCATCCCTAATGGCGGGAGACAATTCAGGAAATACAGATCCTGGATTCTCAGCTCAATCCTGTGCCCCTGCACTATAAACACCTCATGATCTGGATCCCAATAACTGACAATCTGGGCCAACAAGGGCTCCCCGGCCCTCATCAACGAGTTCTCCACAAATTTCAGAACCCCAAACCTAGCCAATGCACGACGGACAGCATGATCCGCTTGGATTTCGCTCTGTAATGTACCTAGGTCTCTCTCTCTCCACTTGATCTGTATATCTACCATATTTGCACAAAACCATCATCTTTTTCAGTCTACAGATAAGTAAAACTGCATTCAATCACACCAAAACTGAATCTCAGCCCATAACAACACTGAAACCACCTCCATCTGACAGCTCGCACTTTTTGGCCAAATCCTGGGACAGGTCACACTTTTCAGGCCCAAACCTGCGTCCTAGGTCGCATTTTTTTCCCCAAAAAGTGCGACTTGGCCGTAATGATGAGGTAGGAGCTGTTACTGAGATTTAAGATCATAATCTGAACTTTTAATCCATCAAAAACAAGGAGTAGGATTAGGCCTCTTACCTGCAACTGACGGATCTCGATTCCAACGGTTGGTTTTTCTGCTACAATCGCCGCAAGATTTATGGCCTTCTCTCCTCTCCACATTCACCACAGCTACACAAGAAAATGAATGACTTTGGAGGGAAAATGCCTTATTAGAAGAAAAACCCTTGTTTTTTCTTTCGCCCGCTGTGACCAAACCCTAGCCCCGTTTGACACACCGTCTGCACCGTTGGAAAGCTCTCATCGAGCACTCAAATGGGTATCTATTAGTTTTTCATGTTTTGATACCTCACTCGGACACATTTTGTCCACGAAGGATCTATTCACCTTTCCTCCCAATCGAATTTCTTCACTTACAACACTTGTACTTGGGGCACCACTTTGCCTCCTTACTTGTCTTTGTTCGTGTTGATTTTCATCATGAGGTACCCTATTCTACTCATGTTTTATGGTCCCCCATTGGACCTTTACTGTGTGGAAGCACCATCGAGTCACCCTTGTTTAGAGTATCCGAGTTGAATCATCATCCATCATGGAGCCTATCTCGAGTCCCTTTGTATCCCGCTATAGTCCTCCATCCTTCATTGCTTGGTCCCTCTCTCATGTTGCACATTATGGCCTTCAGTACCATTTTATCCTATCCCCCATGATATTGTGTCAGTCGTTTCCAAGCCATTCATGCCCCTTATGCTCTAACAAGGGAAGTCGTCCATCCGCTACTCAGTATCCCTCATTTCTTCATCATCATTAGTGTTCGTATGTTAGTCGCTCTAATATTTTCTCTCACGCCTTAGTTTGGGATCCCTTATTGCCTCACCTATGGCGGACCTCCTTCTGTCGACATCAACTAATTTACTCCAGAAGCCAGGTCTAGAGGGCGGTGTACCTTGGTTCGAGCTCCTTTCAGCATGATCACGATCTGTATACTTAATGGTCCAGTGATGCAGCAGCCGCTATTGGTGATTCCCAGGTGTGTGTGAGATGTATCAACCCTCATGAGGGGGTGGCCCTGGAGGTAGCCCCCCACATGCCCGGATGACTTCTTCATTTCAGCCCTTGATGCAGCGCCTTCCAGTTGATGATATCGGCCTCAGCCGCTTGCAGCGCCTCTTTGATTTGCATGTATCAGTCACATTTTGCGAGCCCTTCCCTGTGTGTAGGGGGCATTTGAGTTGCATTTGTATCTCATGTACTCAAATATTATTGTATAAGTCCTGATTGTTATTCCAGGCACAGCATGTATGTGGGATTCATCACTCTATTTTCTGGCTCGTATTTATGCCATCATGTACTTTATGGTTCGGTTCCTTGTTTACTGGACATCCTATTCTTTTGTACTTTGTCTCGGCGGGCATAGGTATGCCTCCCCCACCGCCTTTAGCACAGGTACCACTTCATAAACTAGAGACTTGTTGCACCTGTAAGTCTCATCTCCTCAGGGTCTAGTCCTTTAGCACATTAGACTACCTTACATTTCTCTCTCTGACTTCCCTCTTGATGTCTAGTGATTGAGTTCTTACAACGTACTTCGGTCATACGATTTGCTCCTAACACTCGTATGTTGGGGGGCAATCTGTTACACCATTTTTTGGTCATCTAACCTATTATCATTAGATGAACCCAAGTACACCATGTAAGACCAATTTTACCCTAAGTAAAATTGCTTCCACTATGTGAAATAACTTAGTAAAACACCTTTATTAAGTTGTTTATGGTCTAAACAGGAAACCCCAAAAGGAAATAATAAACAAATCTATATTTGTTTATATTTCCTGGTCATATTTAACCCAAAACAAGGAAATCAATTAAATAAATCCTTATTTATTTGATAATTTCCTAGGAATAAGTTATTTAAATCCTTATTTAAATAATATTCCTAGTTAAATTTGACTAAATCATTTATAAATAATTAAATAAATCATTATTTATTTAATTATATTCCCATCATTTCCTTAAAATAATAAATAAATCATTTATTTATTTATTATTTATAAATAAAAAAATTGACCCAAGTCAAAAATCCTTTTCCCTCCAACAAATATAATAAAATATTCCTAAAGGGTGTTTCTAGAATTCGATTAATAATATTTTATTCATGCACCAAGTTCTAGACCGCCCTAATATTTTGTTATAAATAGAAGGGTTTTCCCCATTCATTAGTCACCTTTCATTGCATTAGATCACTCTGGATCTATACTCTTGGTCACATTCTCCATTTTGTCTTGTGAGCTCCCTTTGAGTTCTATGTTTGTCTGGGTTTTCTACACCAACAAGAGAGAGAAATTTTAGATCTGAAATGCTGAGGACTTTCAAGAACCCATCCCATTGAGGAGAATCGAAAAACACCTTTCTTGTTTTCCTCTCAGGTGCCCCCTTTTTTAATATAAAAAATTCTTTCAAATACATTGTTCTTGTCTTGTCTATTGGATGCATGGAGCCATATTTTATTTTTACTGCTTAATGTCTTTTATGCTTAGATCTGGAATTGTGCAGCATTATTTGGATCAACTAACTGCAGATTTAAAGATATTGGCAGCCATAATTGATGTTAGGGCTATTTGTTATGCGTAGCTAAAGCGATCTTTCACGATGAAAGATTTATACTAACAATACCAATGCAATAGCAGCAGTTATAACTGCCTTCTATTCAAAATCCTACACCTTATGTTCGACCCAAATTACCTGTGCAACCTAATCCCAATCCAAATAATAAGGCAGCCCAGAGCATGGATGCTCCGGTTACCCTCCAGACTTATCTTATTACTCCTATTGGACTTAAAGAGGTTCAGCTTCGATCAGGGAAAGTAATCAGATCTAAACATACCCCTATTATTACCGAAGAATGTGAATCACCCAGGAAGGATATGAACGATTCTAAGGCAGATGTTACACATGTAACAGCTGATACAGCACCCGCTGTTACATCTGTAGCAGCCAGATCGGGAGGATCTGTTGTTCCTACAACAGCCAATCCGAGTAAGGCTGGTACATTTGTGATAGCTGACTCAGCTATTAGCATTTAGAATCCCTCATACCCTCAATGATTAACTGAAACTGGGATGTTCTCACAACTTGAATTTGAATTCCTCAAGGAGCTTCAAAATTTGTATGTGCAGATTCTGTTGTTACAAGCTCTTAAAGAAGTGCCTATCTATGCTAAAAAATTGAGGGATCTATGCGTCAAAATACCTAGAAGGAAACCTAAAAAGCCTGCTACTATCCATGTCATTGGGAAATTGTCTGATCTTATGATTGATCAGCCTTTGTTGACAAAATATAATGACCCAGGGAACCCTAAAGTGACTGTCCATATTGACAATCATCCCATAACCAATACTTTGATTGATCTAGGGGTAGCTATTATTTTCATGACTAAATACCTCTTCATCTCTCTAGGACTTCATGGACTTATACCTACACCCACAATACTTGAATTAGCAAATAGGTCCCGTGTTAAGCTCGAGGGGATGATAGAAGATGTGGTTATCATTGTGGCTTCCTGGAACTATCCGGCTGACTTTCTCATTTTACAAACCAAATCCAACCTAGGGTGTCATCCTTTAATCTTGGGAAGACTGTGGTTGGCCACTACAGAAGCATATATCAGATGTAGGTCCGGATCTATGGTGATCTCAGATGGACAGGGCACTCAGAACTTGAACCTTTATCCCCCAGCAAAACCTCATATGGATTCGAGTAGCCCCTGGTGGGACGAATTTGCACCTAAATTTGATCTTCCCTACCACTTATCACGCTTGGAAAAGCACAATAATTTAAGGATGAAACAAAGGACAATATCATTAATGGTTTTATTAGTAATTCACTCCCTATTGCCTCCATTAGAAATTTGGGAGAAGAAAATGAGGAAGATTATGTGATTATTGAACATTTGAAAACAACTCCACACACTATCAATGGTCCCGTTGAAATCGAACCTGGAAAATGTTTAAACATCAATCCTAGCCTTACTGCTGAACAAAAAAGATTGTTGATACAGCTGTTACATAAATAAAAAAAGGCATTTGCATGGGACTATACGGATATGAAAGGAATCTATCCTAGCCTATGCACTCACCACATTTACCTTAAAGAGGACTACAAACCAGTTAGACAACCTCAGCACTAAATGAACCCCGCACTTAAGGAGATAGTGAAAGAAGAACTGCAGAAACTCCTTAATGCTAATTTCATCTACCCCATTTCTGACAGTCAGTGGGTGTCTCTGCTTGTCATAGTTTTAAAGAAGAATGGAAAATGGAGAGTCTATGTTGACTATAGAGAACTTAACAAGGCCACTCAAAAATACCATTTTCCTTTACCATTCATTCATCAGGTCTTGGACACTCTTTCTGAAAAAAATATTTTCATTTCTAGATGATTTTATTGGCTATAATCAAATATAGATTGCCCCAAAAGACTAAGACAAGACAACCTTCACTTTCCCATGGGGTACTTTTGCATACAGAGTCCTTCCCTTTGGCCTCTGTAATGCACCAACAACCTTTCAGAGGGAAATATTGGATATTTTTTCTGATATTTTGAATGATTGTCTTGAAATATTAATGGATGATTTTACACCCTACGGAGATGCCTTTGAGACAACATTAGCTAACTTGGAAAAAGTGTTGGAACGTTGTGAAAAAACTAATGTTGCTTTGAGCACGGAAAAATGCCACATGATTATGACCGAGGGAATTGTGTTGTCACATTTCATTTCAGCAGATGGAATCAAGGTATATCCTGCAAAAATTGAGGTAATCTCGAAAATCCCAACCCCTAAGACTCTGAAAGAGGTACATAGTTTTTTGGGACATGTCGCATACTATAGGAGATTTATAGAGAACTTTTCAAAGATTGCATCTCCTCTATTTTCATTACTCATGAAAGATGTAGAATTTATGTGGACAGGGAAGTGTGAGAAAGACTTTTTAAAGTTGAACAACTATGTAACAGCAGCACCTGTTTTATGAGGACCAAACTAGGAATTGTCGTTTCATATTGCTATAGACCCATCTAGCATGACTGTGGGTGTTGTTTTGGGATAGATGGAGGAGAAGAAACCTTATGCCATTTATTACATCAACAAGAACTTAACTCCAACAGAACTCAATTACACTGTTACTGAGAAGGAATTCCTAGTAGTAGTGCATGCTATCAACAAATTATGGCACTACATCAGCAGGTACCAAGTATTTTTACACACTGACCATGCTGCAATTCGATTTTTAATGAACAAGCCTATTACTAATGGTAGAGTTACATGATGGTTATTACTGTTACAAGAGTTTTATATCACTATTTTAGATAAACTTGGAAAAGACAATGTAGTTGCTGATTTCCTTTCTAGATTAACTATAAGCGATGACTGCACTGCCACTGAGGATTATTTTCCAAATGAATATATTTTTACCATCTCTACTCACTCACCATGGTATGCAGATATAGCCAATTACCTTGCTACGTGAAAATTCCCACACTAGTTTTCTTCCAAGGAAATAAGGAGGATTATACAACAGAGTGCTACCTACTCCTAGATAGAAGGCAATCTCTATCACACTGGGCTAGATTTTCAGATTAGGTGATGTGTTAGAGAAGATGATGTATTTGAGATCTTGAAGGCTTTCCATGAGGAACCCTGTGGAGGAAACTTTGCTGACAAGAGGACAGGACATAAAGTAATCTCAACAGGGTACTTCTTGCCAACTATATTCTAGGATGCCAAGAAGTTTGTGAAAGGATGTGATAGCTGCCAAAGGATGGGCCAACCTCTGAAATCAGATGAGATGTTGTTACAGCCTCAGATAGTGATAGAACACTTTGAGAAATGGGCCCTAGAATTTTTGGGACCAATTAATCCTTCATCACAACAAAAATCATACATATTGGTATGCACCTATTATGTCACAAAATGGGTCGAAGAAAAGGCACTAACTAGAGCAACAAAGCAGGTTGTTTCATACTTCCTATTTCAAGATATTTTTGTTCGCTTCGGGATACCCAGAGAGATAGTGACAGATGGGGGGCCTCATTTCACATCTCATTTGATCAAGAATTTGGTTGAAAATTATGGAATTCATCACAGAATCACTACACCATATCACCCACAAGAAAATGGTTAAGTAGAAAGCACCAATAAATTCATTGAGGGAATATTAACAAAGACAGTAGCCAACCACCGGAGAAACTGGGCTGAGAAACTTCCATAGGTACTGTGGGCTTATAGGACAACATGAAGGAATACAACAGGCTTCTCACCATATGAATTGGTGGATGGTAATAATCCCTTATTCCCCATAGAGTTTGAAATAAATACATTAAGAACAGCATTGCAGGTTGACCTGTATTTTAGTACAAAACAAACTCAAAGAATGAACCAGCTCAATGAGTTCGAAGAGAAACGGCTGGCTGCCATTCAACAGACAGAGATCATTCAACAACAAAGAGATAGATGGCATGATGGGTTTATCAAGAAGAAAAATTTCCAGAAAGGAGATTGGGCTCTTTTGTATGATTCAAGGTTTGAAGATTTCAAAGGAAAGCTTTGCACCAGATGGCTAGGTCCTTACGAAGTGGATACGGTCTTTGACAATGGGACTGTACAATTGGTCACCATTGATAGTGCTAAAACACCATTACTGGTTAATGAGCACCGTCTAAGGTTATATCATCAACCCGCTTCGAAGGAATCATTTGTCAACATTGTAGTGGACTCTGATCTTCATGTTATGACATCACAGGAACATTCTCCTGTGCAGCCTTAAAAATTGAAATTCCAATAAGTCCAACAGTTGAAAACCACCTTTGTGGCAGTTGTTACACCTGTTTAAAAAATAAAATAATAATAAATAAATAAATAAAATAAAAATAAATAAATAACAAAACAAAAAAACAAAAAACAAAAACAAATCTAACTGTGAAAACCCCTTTCTAGGGCATAGTCAGACAGTCAGTAACAACTGAAAACCACTCTTCTGGCAGCTGTTACACCCATGTTTTTCTTCCTGAAACACCATCTTCCCTTTATGATCTATTTTATAGATGATGGTATTCATGTAATTTCCTTTTATGTACCAATTTCTCCTGATTATTATGTTTTTTTGAAGGAATAATCTAAGAGTTCTCTTGGATGTTACACATGTAACAACCAACAACCACAAATATTGTTTCTTATGATTCATTCCATAACAAAAATAACCATGCCGGACAAACGCAACAACATGAGTGCTGCAAGCAGGGTGCCACCAATTTGAAATATTCCTCCACGTCACCTCAGGTATTTCATTAAAAAGGTAAATGTTGTCAATTTATGATTCGGTGATTAATTGGCAGAAGTAATGATCTTCCTGTGATGGCCATGGGTGGCCGTCAACATTAAGGGGCGGAAGGGATATGTCTTGAAATCATTGCAAAAATCTGTAATCATAAAAATCTATCAAATCCACATGCACCTAATTAATAACAGAATTGCCAATGATGACCGAATCCAATTGGAAAAGAGTGTGTGTACTAAATCTCATTACTTTCCATAATGAGCCATTTATGAATATTAGTGTGAGGTACTATTTGGTAAATCCGTAAAAACCGTCACCTCCCATCAACCTCCTTGAATGAAACCTTGCATCCTCATTGTAAACTCACCGATTAGGATAAGCAGAGACGCCGAGAAGAAGCCAATTCAGAAACAAAGTGATATTATATTGGGGCTGAACAACAAGAAGTAAATTTAGAAAAAAAAAACAGAGATGGGTGGAGCAGCATTTAGGCACGATCCAGATTCTATGGACGTCTTGCAGAATTGTCTAGAAGCCTACCATATATCCAGAGATGCCGGATGGATTGCGTATTTCCATAAGCTTGAAGGCTCAGACGAGCCGATGGCAATTGAATTTTCTCATAACTTGAACAATAATCAAACTCGAGTAAGGGGCATGCAAGTGGAGGTGACTGAAGAGGTAATTGCCCAGGTAAATTCATTACCAGTAGAGAGGCGGAGGTGGTTTAACAGAAAAATCAATGACCCCTCCTTGGAAGAAGACTTCCTAGAAGGGGAAGAAAAACTACAGAAGAAAGGGAGAGGAATTGACAGGTTGTCACTTCCTCATCCTTGGGAAGATGTTGCCCTGGGTTTAATTAAATATATCACTTGTGAGGGTAGATCCATGATAGTTTTCAACTATCACTTTCCTATGCTTAATCACCTTCGGCACCAGCAAAGGATTAATCTTCCATTCTATTTGTTAGGGAACATCAAGCATATGGCGACAACAGTAAAAACAACAGCACACCCGGAGGCATGTGTGACTAATAACAGACTCATCAAGCTAATCATGTTGGATGCCCTAGGCCAGAAAGGAAAAACTTGGAAATAATTCAATCGAAAGAGGTCGAGGACAAGCTAGGGGAAAAAAACCACAACTTCAGGAGGAAGTCAGGCAGAAGTGGAAACCCAGACTCGGCCTGCTAGAGTTAGGATTTGGAAAGAGCCTATTGATGAAACAATTGGGGATAGAAGGAAAAAATAAAGAGTGAAAGTCAACATACCTGCAGAAATTTTTCCTATGGCCGGAAAGCAAATAGAAGCAGAAGTTTTAGAAGAAGAAAGGCAACCCTCCTCATCAGGTAAGGACGAAACCAATGCCCTGTTTTTAGAACTCAGAAATCTAAGAAAGGAAAATGAATAATTAAAGCGGAAATTATCTGAGGGGAAGGAAATCCCGGTGTCTGTATGCATGACATGCTTCCAAGACTTAACAACATCAGGATATCAGGTCTGTAGAGAAAATATCAGCCAAATGGAAACAGAAATAGAAAAACAAGAGGCTATTACACAAGAACATGTTGATGATACTATTTTTACACAAGAACCAGTAGTTAATGCAAATCCTCCTATAATAATTGACCTGGAAACTGACCCACAAGAGCTTGTGGAGGCCACTCCTATTGTAGAATAAACAACAATGGACACAGAGGCTACTCTAGGTGGAAACAAAGGGGCTGACACACAAGAACCCACCAAGGAAGCTGTTGTTACACAAGAACCAGTAGCAGAGGTGGAACAACCCCATGTAGAAAAGGCTGCTACACCCATTATTGATGTGGATATTGAATGCAGAAGAACTTCGAGTCCCATATCGAGATGGAGTTCTGAGAAAATATTGTTAATTTATGAATTACAAAAGTGGAAATAGGAAGCAATTTCCCTTCGAGAGGGGGCTATTTCGCTAAAGTAACATTAGAGAGAAATAGACACTTTACATGGAAGATGGATGAAAGAAGAGTTGAAGAAAGGAGGGGATAATTATAAGAAGAAGGAAGCTCTGAAGAAACAGGAGGAACAGTTGTTGTTGTTATAGTAGCAGGTTCAGGACCTCACCAAAGACAAGCGAAAACTTCATGACCTCACCCTCAATTTGATGGGTTGTAGGCGGCCTTCTCCATCCTATCCTATTTTTCTGTGGGAACGTTACTTCTTGTTCCAGATGAAAGCCATTATGGAGGATAGACCTTATTTATGTTCTTCCACTCATACATTTCTAGATGTTTTCCGTGCCTCCAATTTTGATGAGCAAAGCTTACTATGTGAGTTATTCTTACACAATATTATTTGTGAACATGTGAGTATGCAGATGTTTGTGACAGTATTCTCCTATATGGGAGATCTTCAGTTGAGAGCTTTTGTGTCCTTCATGAAGAATCATATTGAATGGAATTTGGCCATCAAATCTATGGAGACTAATGAGGAGAATATGGCATTGTGGGTTTGGGCAGAACCAAGACGGGTTGCCGAGTTAAGACAAGAATTAAAGAGAATGCTTAGTACCCCTGGGATCAAAGAACCAGCTGCTACTTTTAGAAGAAGAATTGTGAATTTCTGCCTCAATCAGTTCTCAATGATGAAGAGCCGAGCTTTGACAGGGTGCTTGAAACGCACGGAAGCCAGTAGTGCTGAGCTATTGAAGGGGGATCCATTCTCATTCCAAAATTTTGTGGTGGCTGTTACACATGTACCAGCTTATGCACAGATTTTACAATCCCTTGGTGCTTTGTGGCTAGGATTGAGATTCAAGTTTCCTTTGATATGGTTGCCAATTGAGGATTATCATATTAATTATGAATAGGGTAAGTACGAGTCAGAGTCCTGGGTACGACAGTTGATGGCCAATCATGGATACAGGTCTGCAGATGAAGATACAACTGGTGCTTATGATCTCACCGACCTACACCAGAGATATTCCCATGAGAGATGAGTTTGCATGAGGACATGCAAGTATTTCAGTTGGGGGGAGATGTTGGGTGCCAGTTTTGTACACTTTTCCTACATTTTTTTTCCCTATTTTTCCTCATAACTATAACCAATGGGAGTATCTTTGCCTCTTTTTCCTACCTTTCTACCCTAGCTTGTGTTGTTTCACCTTGTCTTTATTACTTCGCCAATTCACCAATTAGTATGGTATATCATGCCTTTTTATGACTAATTGATGGTGAATGTTTGGAGAAGATCGATGGTCTTTGTGTTGTCTTTTCAGATGTAATTTATAGAACCAAAGATCCCGATCACGAGGTCCACAGGAGTAGTTAAGAAGGTGTTGTTACAACTAAGCGATGTTGTTACACCTTGCTATTATAGACCCGCCAGAAAACTACTGTTACACTCTGCTGTTACAGACCCGCTGGTGAAATGCTGATACAGTTGTACCGTTGACTAGATCTCATCAACACTTGTTGCTTATCTGTCCTCTAGCTGTTACACTACAGCTGTGATTCTATTACGATAGCTGTAGAAGTTGTTCAACATTGTATTTTTGGGATAACAGCCTAAGGGTGGTTTTGATTGTAATCTATAATTTTCTAGTCATAATTTTTTTAGGAAGTGCTTATAACTATATGTGTTCTATTTTGATCAGCATGAGAATCGTAAGATTCTTATGACTGATCTATCCCTTTATTTTTGATGTAATCACTATATATTTTTCGGCCCTATAGGTCAAAAGGTTAACAGAGAACAACATTATTTTTCCTCTCTAATTGTGTTCAGATTAATACAGATTATCCTATTATTGTTGTTACATGTGTTATTCAATTTAGTTTCTATTAAGTTATTTCTCTACCTGCGCCCTACTAGGGAGGAAGGGCCCCCCTTCTTAGAAGGGATTGCAGTCATTAAATTAGTTGTGTGTATGTATTTATATTTCAGTTTATGTATCAGTAGAGTGTTTTTGCTGCTGTTCAGCTGTGAATATATCCGCTTCAATTTCAATACTTTGTATGTTGTTAGAAATATGATATTAAAGACACTAGCTGGTTACTTGTTGTGTGGTGCACTAGAACAGATTAATTGAAGTGTTATTTTAGTCTTGTAGATCCTTTTATTTCTACATGAGTGATTTAATTCCAACATTTACTTCAACAACTATTTCTTTTCTTTGGAATTTATTTTGGTTGGTGTATCGGCATAGACAGTGCAAATGTCATAGGAATAAAATACGTCCCTGGATTGATAATTAATGTGTGTTGTTTAGTCATTTAACAGTGATTTATATAGCCCAACATGGATGATATCCATAAAGTGCCATGAATGGGGTCATTTTTGTTGAAGTATGGAAGCAAGTGTTATACCACCATTTAGCCAGAGGTAACCACTTGACCCATTGTGTTTTTTTATCAGACATAAAGCAACGAATATATCCTCCCAAACATTTATTCACTATCTCATTTTTCCCATCAGATTGAGGATGATAAGATGAGCCATGAGCTAATTGAGTACCTAGACAAGAAACTAATTCACTCCAAAAATTTCCAATGAAAATGGGATCTTTGTCACTTACAATAATCTTTGGGTTTCTTTGTAGCTTTTCAATTGTTTCCATAAATGCAGTAGCAACTGTGTTGGCTTTAAATTGATGAGATAATTTACAAAAGTGTGCATACTTAGTAACTATATCAACTATGACCGTGTTGACACTCTTTCCTTCGGACTTGGGTAAACCTGTGATAAAATACATTGAACCCTCCTCCCAACGTTGACTTGGAATGAATAAAGGTTGTAACAGACTCGAGGTCTTAATGGTCTCAACTTAATTTTGTTGGAAAAAAAAACATTCCGCCACAAACTTTTGAATATCATTTTTAAGGCCATCCCAAAAAAATTCCTTCTTGACCCTGTGGTAAGCTTTTAAAAATCCTGAGTGCCCTCCTGAGGGAGAGGTGTGTAATTCAAAATTAATATTTTGTTTGAGTTGGGAATTCTTACAAATATATAAGTGATCTTTGTACCATAATGAATCATTTTTCTAGCTAAATGTATCATATGTACTAGGATCTTACTGCAAATTTTGAATGAATGTCCCCGCTTCTTTGTCATTCTTTCATTCATCCCTTGCTTCGATTATCCAATTTGGTTGGATAATAGAAATGGTACAAAGAAATGCTTCAACATCCTCATCCTTTCTTGAGAGTGCATCTGCAACCAACATTTTGCTTCCCTTTTTTATAGACACTTTCAAATTCATAACCAAACATCTTTGTGACCCATTTTTCTGCTCTTCTGAAGATAATATTTGTTCCAAAAATTGTTTAACACTATCATGATCTGTTTTTACCTTGAAGTGTCTTCCCATTAGGGAAGGTCACCATTTCTTTATTGCATGTAGTATTTCCAACATTTCCTTCTCATAAATAGGGCTGTGTAGATACTTTCCTTTGATTGGACGACGACACCAATTCCATCTCCTGAAGCATCACATTCCACAATAAAGGTTTTTGTGAATTTTAACGTAGCTAAGATTGGTGCTTGGCACCTTGTTTCTTTAACATTTTCAAAGGCCTTAGTTTCTTCTGGAGTCCAAGAAAATGCATATTTCCTCAATAATGTTGTTAGAGGTGTTTTTATTCTCCCATAATTCTTAACAAACTTGTGATAATACCATGTCAGCCCAAGAAATCCTCGCAGATGCTTTATGGTTGTGGGAATTGTTCATTCTTTAATGTATTTAATTTTGTCATAGTCTACCTTAACACCCTCATGAGATACAATATGACCCAGATATTCCACCTCCTGTACTCCAAAGAAACATTTGGAGGTTTTTGCATATAATTGTTTCTCTTACAATACTTTGAGTAGCCCGTCAACATGTTGAACATGATCCTTCCATGACTTGTTTTAGATTAGTATATCATCAAAAAATACTAACACAAATTTTCTAAGGAGGGTTTTGAAAATGGAATTCATCAAACCTTGAAATTTAGAAGTTGCATTGGTAAGGAAAAAAGGCATGACCAAAAATTCATAATGACCATCATGAGTTCTAAATGTTGTTTTCGGAATGTCTTCAGTATCCATTCTAATTTGATGATATTCTGAACAGAGATCCAACTTGGTGAAGTAAATTTCTTCATGTAATTCATCCAATAATTTAGCAATGACAAGAATGGGAAATTTATCTTTAATATTTAGCTTATTGATCTCCCTATAATCGAGATACATGCACCATGATCCATCCTTCTTATGCACCAATACTACTGGAGCAGAGAAAGAACTTTTACTAGGCTGGATTATACCATCTTCAAGCATTTCTGCAACCATATGTTCAAGTTAACTCTTTTGGGCATAGGGTAATATGTAAGGCCTGATGTTTGGAGGAACACTTCCTGCAATCAAATGAATAGCATGATCATGATCACGAGTCTCAAATACCTTTGAATGATTGTCCAAGAATTTTTGGAGATGGATGATTTTGATGTTTGAACCTCTAGTGAGCATAATTGTGAAATTACACCCCGTTGTTATTTCATTAAAAGATTTTTCAAGCCATTAGAGACGATTATATTTCCTGGTTTCCCTACTATACCCCTTAATTCAACTTCCTTTCCTTCCCAAAAAAAATTCAAGAAAATTTCTTGAAAATTAAAAGTTATCGTACCCAAAGATTGTAACCATTGGACTCCTAGTACAACATCAGCACCACCCATTGGAATAGAAATAATTGGAATATTCAATACATATTCCCTCATGGTTAGCTTGATATTATGAAGCTTTACAGAGAAATTTATAGTTCCTCCATTTGAAACCATCAATTGACACTCTAGTGCTGGATCTAGGAAGAAATTCAATTCCTAGGCTATCTTATAATGAATAAAATTACGGGTACTACCCGAATCAATCAACACTATTACCTTTTTCTTCTTGGTATGTCCTTCTATCTTGAGATTTTTAGTGGTAATTCCTACCAATGCATTACAATATATGTTGGGATTCATTTATTCTTTCTCTAGGGTTGGTTCCTGGTGTATATCATCTTCTTTTGAAGGTTCTTGCTCCTTTTCTTCCTCCTCTTCACAATCTATGTAAAATCATGTCTTCTTATCACACTTATGACCTTTAGTGTATTTGATATCACAACTATAACAAAGCCCTTTTTATCTTTTTTCTTCCAATTTTTGTGGTGTCAAACTTGTAGGTTGTGGAAGGTTAGGAGTAGCAACACTTCCATATTTATAGTTGTGAGTGGTAGGCTTCCTTGTCGCCATAATTTTGCTTTCAATTTTTCTTGCCAACCTGAATGCCTTCTCTAATGAATCAGGTTCCCAAATATGAACCTCATGTTGGATGTTATCTATTGGGGTTCCCATGTTTTGGCAGATTTGGCAATACCAAAAGATAAGACAACATCAAACCACTTTGGGGCCCTAGGATCTAGCCCTCCTGGACCCGGAGAGGGATCTCTCCAAATAGAGCAAGAATGATATATCTTTGAAGATCAAATAAGGTATTAGGCTAGGTATGAAGCACAAAAGGGGGTTTAAAATGATTTTTTTGTTGGGTTGCTAGGTTGGTTATGATATCATAGACTGAGAAAGTAATGGGAGGAAAGGAACAAAACAGCAGGAGGCTTCAGCAAAGAGGATAGGTCAATACTATGCCATCCATTGGGCTATGGAGTCATGAAAGGAGAATTACTTGCAACCACTAGCCAAGGCTTTCAAAGGGCAAGTCATCTATACTAAAGGATCTTTCAGATAGATGATGGGATGGAACATTAAGGAGAGAAGGTGGAAGAAGGAAAGACCACCAAATTTATGTCTATAGATCGGGTCAGAGGTCATTTAACTCCAGACCTGCTTGGACATACTCAAAGGTAGCTCTCAAAGAGGGACAAAGGGGCTGCTTATAGATCGGACCAGAGGTCATTTAACTCAGTGCAGCACAACAACTCCGGGAAGGAGATAACAAAGCATCAGCGATGGCTTGAGGTTAGCATCGGCCAACGAGGACGACGCATCCCCTTCTTAGTGGTTAGACCACATGGATTCACTACCAACTACCACATAAAGCCGAGAAAAAATTACGAATTAGGGAGAGCGAAACATAGGGTACCATGCAGAGTGAATCTATGTTATATTCATTGCTACCCGAGAAGAACATGAAACGAGTATGAAAATGTAATAAAACGAGTTAGGAAAAACATCACTACCGATAGTAATAGACCAGGATCCTGTGAAATGTGCTTTGATTAATTGATGCAAAACCAGTCATGTACAATAAGCTCAATGGCTAATACAGTCCAGACTTTCTCCTCCTAGCCTATTACATACAACTACTCTGCTACTCCCTCCCACGACTGTTCTAACAGTCAAGAATGAATCCCTCTAACAGCAACTGCCACAGCAAGGCAACAACAACCTTTACATTATGTTCTCGGGGGCTCTTATAGGAGAAGAGGAAGAAACAGAAGTAGGTGAACAATTAAATGAGTCTCATTAATACAGAATGGTGGAGGAAGCCGAGCCCATTCTGCTTAATGGCTATATGCAGCGCTCTGTGTATTCTGTAGATCGGTTTGGAGATCTTTGTCGGGTCGGATTTGACCTCAGATATTTATTTGGAGTCCTTTCAGCGTCTGGAGCTCTGTGCTGCCATTCTCGAATAAATGAACTGGATGAAATTCTGCAAGGCTGCTCCATACCTCATACCTGCCGCCTGACTGTCTTAAATGAGATTTAGTCAGTGTAATTAATCATTTCAGGGCTCGACGAGATATGGATATTTCTTGTAGGAAGGTGCACGTCTGGAGAAGAGTACTCTACTGATATTAAACACAGGTAAGCTTTTGACCGTGTGCTTAAATCTTCAAATTGTGTCCTTTCCTTTGAATGTGGGGTTAAACATTAATTACAAGCATTAACCCCCTCTGAATTACTTCTGTTGGTCCGCTGGCCACTGTTGAAATGGCCCCTCTGTGCTATCTGCATAACGAATAATCCAGTTGCGGAGGCCGGAGGAATGGCGGTGGAGCAGTTGAGAGCAATGAAAATAATGGAGAGCGGCGGAAGAAATGGTTAATAGTGTAAAACCCCAAGGATTAAACGTTTGGGTGAATAACACAGGGAAACGGAGAAAAACAATGAAGTGGAGCCACGGAGGTGGGACTCGCTATGGAGATCGCAAATCACAAGAGCGGAAAGTGCGATGGCAGAGAGTGGCGCCAAATAGAAATCTTGCGCTTGCGATAATGCGATGGGGCGGATTACGCGACGCGTGAAATTGCGACGAGCGGAAGTGCGACGGGAGAATATGCGACGGAGAAATATGCGATCGGGCGGGGTTGCGATGGGTGGAAAAATGCGATGGCGCGATCAGATGATCGCATCGCAAATATTTGCGACGCGATCAAATCGCATCGCAAATATTTGCAATGGATCTAACGAGCATAACACACGAAAATGCAATCTGCGATGGATGTGATCGGGCAGAGTTGCGATGCGAGAACTTGCGACGGAGGGAAAATGCGATCGAGGGATCGCATCGCAAATATTTGCGACGCGATCAAATCACATCGCAAATATTTGCGATGGATCAATCGCACAACGAACACGCGATTTGCGACTATGCGACATAAGTAGCGGGTTATATAACATCTGAAACTTTATAATAAAGTTCTATTATAATGTATGGCGGGGGTTAAAAGGGGAAGTGGTTTGGGCCTTTGGTAAAGTTAAAAGTGGGTTTTAAGCCCATTTCAACGGATTTAAAGGCAAGAATGGGTGCGATAGAGGAATAAAGGGGAATGACGGCCAACAAAGGGTAAGGGAAGAAATTAACGGGAATTTGAAAAGGTAAGAAGGGAAATAGAAGGGGAAACAAGTAGAAGCTAAGTGGGGGTTGAAATAAGAGGGAAAAGGGGGCCTTTGGGCATTTCTTCACATAACAGAGAGGCTTTATAATAGGAATCAGCAGAGGGGAATTTATCAAAGGATAAAAGACACATGGAGGCTTCAAGGAGACTGTGTTTTCAGAGGAAATGCATTCCTTGAAGGCTCAAAAACAATTTAGCCCCCGTTTTCTTGCCAAAAAATTTATAGGGGGGGCTAACAGTGGCTCCACATGGGGATGGCTTCTTCTTGAAGGAGTCAAGAATTCAGAAAATGATCTCTTGGTGTAGGCCAGGTGCCTGCTGCTTGAACCATGCATTTATTTCTTTGATCAGCTGCCACAAGCTATGAAGACAACATATCAGCAGTAAAATTCTCCCAAACAACTACCTACCCACACTATAGTCCTAACATTTTTCCTTTGGGTGCATTTGGGCTTGCAGACCCTTTACATCATTTTATTTTTATAAACAGAAAATAAACCTATTCTAAGTCTACCCTTATTACTCCATGAGACCAGATTAGGCTGTTGGCCTCATAAGCTTCTCTACCTACACTACTACCTGCTAGGATTAGACTGTCTAGCAGGTTTCTTCTCTACATTTTAAGACAGAAAAAAACTAACTAAATGCTCATAGACTGAGCTTTATTGAGCTTTTCCTACCTACCCTACTTTAACCGAGAATCTCTGATGTTCTAGGTCATACAATAATTCCAATGCAGCCAGTCAAGCAGTAACAAAAAAGGATATGAGCACTGGCTGCCTGTCAGAGATAACCACAGGGTGCTCTGCCTGTGGTCCTTCAAAATTGTGGTCACCATCAGTAGTGACCCTTCCTGATGAAACTGACCCGTGCTAAGGATCAACGGTGGAGTATTTGAGCGCATCAGGGCCTCCACGTATTCTGCCACAGGATCAATGAGCATATGATGTGCACTTTCTTCACTTAGGCCTTCCATGATTGGTAGGTTGTTTGCATCCTGGGCGGCTTCGGTTATTGCATCTTCCACTGCATCTCCAGAGTGGCTTTTAAGAGCCGGATCATCTTCTTCTTCCATTTTGAGCAGCAGCGGAATTTCTTCGTTTTTAGGGGGCGGGAGACTTTCCAAGAATGCTATCGGGTGTCTGAACTCGTATGATTTCTCTTGTGAGCTCAAAAGTTCGAGCTCAGTGTTTGGTCAATTTAGTGTGTCCTAAATTGCTGCATTAATTTTTCAATCCGGGATTCGTAAGCTGACGAAGTGTGGCGCACTATATGTGCAAGATAACCTATTTCTTACTTTTTTGTCGTTTTTGGTTTTTTTTCTTTTTATCTTGGTTGGTTTCCTAATGTGAGATGGAAATTCTAAAAGACAAGTATGGTTATGATTGTTCAAGGCAATGATGTCCTTTATAATGATTTACCAAACTTCAAACTTCAAAAGGATTTTGAAACATACAATGACAAAATTAAAAGGAAATGAAAATGTGCCACTATTCTAGTTAATCAAACAGTGAACTATTGATCATGAAAACCATTATCCTTGCTGCTGTCTAAACACAAAAGAAACTGTACTCAAAGAAAACATTGCAAGTAAAGTAAAACTAAAATCAAATTACATCAACTCGTATTCTGACCCCTCACCATTAGTCTCACTATGGCTTTCGGAGGTAATCATAAACAACTCGAGCAATCTAATATCTAATTTGCAGAAAAATAAACTAATATCAAACTACACACTCATACTTCAATCCCTCACCATTAGTCTCGCTATGGCTTTTGGAGGTAACTAAAAATGACATGAACAGTTTAATATCTAACTTGTAGAAAAGTAAACTAATATCAAACTACACACTCATACTTCAATCCCTCACCATTAGTCTCGCTGTGGCTTTCGGAGGTAACTGAAAATGACATGAACAATTTAATATCTAACTTGCAGAAAAGTAAACTAATATCAAACTACACAGTCATACTTCAATCCCTCACCATTAGTCTCGCTATGGCTTTCGGAGGTAACTGAAATGACGTGAGCAATTTAATATCTAATCTAACTACTAAAGCAAATGTGCAAGACTGAAATAAACAAAACAATACTGGAATTAAACAAAAACTAAGAAAAGTAAATTAGCAGAAGGACAATATTGATTCCATGTATTTAGTCATTATAAAAAGATGTGCAAATGCCTGGGCTGCCTATTGTAATCTGAAACAAGAACACTGATCAGTAAACAACAACATAAAACATAAAAGATTATGGACAGAAGTAAAATGTAAAGCATGAAAGATTATGGACAGAGATGGAACGTAAATACCATGAAAGATGTAATGTATATACACGTGAATTACTTATGGCACAATGAACTTAAAGAAATAAAACAAGAAACTATACAGTAATACACAAAACCTCAGCGTGTGCAGGGGCCCTCTGCACAGACCTCAGGCAACAACCTTCAAATATGAATTACGCTTATGAACAGAGTCTTATCATATATTAAAATGCGGTCATAACAGAGAAATAATGTCACAGCACAATGGCAACGCAATTACATTACAGAGATAAGCTATTATGCGTATGAGAACGCATTATTTATAACTGAAGGTGATATAACTAATTCCCTAAAGTCTGTGCTGATAGAAGACACGTGAACCATCACGTCCAGGGATCTAGCATCATGGCCGCCGTGAGGAGTAAATCTATGAAGAGTGGTTGTTGGATTCGGCTTATGGAGCCGTTTACAGGTGTTGATATGTCTCCCATGATTTAGAAACGGCCACGCAAATCTCCACGTGATGAGAAACAGAGTTCTGTCACCGTGGGACTCTTCGGTTGACCACCACTTGGCCACCTTTGACCACAGCCTTTTTAGGTGAATTCGACCGAGCCAATAGGACACGATCCATGTCCACGTCATTTCTAACTTGCCCATGTGGCTCGATTTGCTTGAAGACACCTGCAATATAGACTTTAACAAAATGGCTGCAGAAAGTTGCAGTAGCTGCGGAAAGTGGCAAGATTCCGCAGCTAAATGAGCAAAAATCTAAATCAAACAGCAGACACAAAACATAGTTAAAAACCATTTTAGATGCTCTTTTACAATTAATATACAATGATATTGACGACTTAGAAGGTCCAGGTGAATGAAAAAGGTCTAGAAAGGTGTATAAGAGAGATGCAGATTTGAGACTCAACATACCCCCACTGTGAAGGTGTTGCATGTCCTCATGCAACCAAAATTTTGATAATCCTTCTTCAATTCATATGCCTTGACACTTCAGCCAGTACATCCAGTCCTCTCCTCCTCTTCCTTGGTGCTACTAACATCCTGGGTTTTTTCATCAAGCATCTGAATTTGATATTAATCAGTGCTCTGCTTAACTTCTGGCATTTCTTCTTCAATTTCCTGTTCTTTTTCTGCCATAGTCCCAGATGTAGCATGGTATTGTCATGAATGATCTTGTCCAATTTTATTTGTTCCTTCAATGCCTCATTTTCATTTTTAATGTTTCTATTTAAAACCTCCAACTCAAAGACTTCTTGTTTCAATGATTGGACTAGATCTTCTTGTGTTGTGTGAGGCTGAGTGGATGAAGTACTGGGACCCGTGGCTGCTTTTTCTAAAGATTCTATATAATCATACACTTCTTGCTGCTTTGGGTCTATCTCAGGTGTCATTTTCATTGGGTTGTCCCCAAAATGCTGTGGAGGAGAATTGTTTTCAAAATCTGGCTGAGAAGGGCTCATGTCAACGTCTGGCTGAGAATGAGATGGACTATGTTCAATGTCTGACTGAGAATGAAATGAACTATGTTATATTTCTGACTGAGAATGAGATGGACTATGGCCAGATGGAGTTTGTTCAGATGTTTCTTCTCCCAAATCAATAAAATGGGGTCCTTTCGTTTGTGTTTTCCTCAACTTCCCCTAAAGGCTGGAACTTCTTCTTACACGTTGTGGACTACTATATTTTTGCTTTTGTTTCCCTTTTCCTCTCTTTTTGGCCATAGATGACTGTTCCTGAAGGTGAACTAGTCTCTCAGATAACACTTGATGATCTTCTTCTGATGAAGGAGTTTGATGCATAGCCTCAATGCTTTTTCTCTCTTTTGATTTTATTGGCTTTTTACCCTTGGTTTCTTCCTTCCTCCTTTTTGACAGTCTCTCTTCTCTACTAGTTCTTTCAACTGTAGTAGTAGGAGTACTTTGAGTTTCATCATTTGTTATTTTTCTCCTACTCCTTCTTGATGTACTGCCTTCAGGAATTTCTTGGGGTTCTTCAAAGAAATTTCTAATCAAAAATTGTTCCCATGTGTCCTTTTTCTCTTTTAGCTGTTTTTCAATCAAAATTTTCACAAGACCATGGTGATATAAATGTGGTTCTATGTCCCCTAAATTCTTCTGAACGGTCACAGACATCTTTTTCAAACTATTTAATAAAAATTATGGCAGATTGAGGGTCTGGTTGTCTAGAAAATTCATCAGCAATCGGGTATGATACATATACATTGACCCAAAACGGCCCTCACAGGTGATAAATTTTTGAATAACTAACAGCAAAGTAGCCCACTCCTCTTTCAAAGCATGAACAGGAATTCCCCTTTTGAAAATAGTTACATCCATACTTGGGTTACGTAGGATTACTCTCCAAGTTTCATCACTAATACTCTTGTTTTTTTGAACCAGCGTTCACCTTCTTGAGGAAGTTCTGTGGTAGCTGCTATGGATGCCTCATTCACCGTAAATTTGAAGTCTCCAATCTCTACCTCCAGGCCATTGAAAGACCTTGCAAAAGCTTTTGTCACCTCTTTATGGTAGCCTCTAAACTTTTGGATAAACCGCAGCCAGTTTTCCTTTTTCAATATATCCCTGACTTGCGGGTATCCTTCCATGAATTTAGGTCCTTCTGGTTCTGTTCTCAACAACTGACCCATCCTTCTTTCTACTCTTTAAAACTTGTCTGCGTGAGGAGGGTTCAATGGAGGTAAGACGGCTGAATGAGTGGAAATGAGCACGATGACTGTAGGCAGATATCAGAGAATGGGTATACAGACTGTAGCGTAATAGAGAACAAATGGGGTGAAGCGGAACAGAGAAGGGTTACGTGAGCACGGTGAAAATGCAGCTGTGAGATCAATAGAACAGTAGGAGAATTATAACGCATCCAATAGTTATTTAAAATTGGGTGGCTACAGAGTAAACGTAAGCACGTTTATGCAACGGCTACGGATTTTATGCGGCTGAAAGAAGCCGTAGTCAAATCAACCATGTTTCATCATCACAGGTGGAGTATCGGAGTATGAGTGAAGATCAGAGGCTCGATTATGGGACCGTTTGAAAATGAATGCAAGGATTGTGGGAGGATCATATAAAGATCATGGAATGGTTACGGAGTTTGTCAATACAATCATTGCATATAATGGAGCTATGGTTTATAACTATATAAAAATGTGCTTGAATGCCATTTGAAATAAATTTTTACTCATACCTTGGAATTCTTGCCATTTTTCCTTGGTCTTCAATTAGTTGCTCCTCATTGATATCTTGAATGCCCCATGTCTTCATAATTGGTCTTCATACCTACATTTGATTTCATGATTGTGGAAATAACATCTGGCTGTACATTCTTTTGAAAAACAGAGTGGTAGCTGCAGAATCTGCTTCCGGCTGCGGAAACTGGTGTCAGCTGCGGAAACAGGTGTCAGCTGCGGAAACTGACACAACTATTATTTGGGTGAATGGAAATAGATGGATGATAACTGACTGAATGAAAATGGTCATGAAAGAGAATTTTATTGGTGAAATAAAATGAAATAGATAAAATGAAGTGAAATGGAATGAAGTGGAGTGAAATGAAGTGGAATGGAATGGAGTGGATGGTCACAAAACTTGTGAAATGAAAGAGAGATTTTTTTATTTTTTTTTTGGAAAATATAGGGTGTCAGGTGTTCCTGATTTTCACCCTACATTTTCTGTATAAGACTGCCAATCAATGATTGGTTTTCAGGCTTATACAAAATTATTATATATATATATATATATATATATATATATATATTAACTGAAAAGAACAAAAGCTAGGCTGGTGGAGAAGAAGAATTCTTCTGTACCAGCGTGATTGCAGAATTTTCTTGAAACATTTTGAAAAATTCCTCTTTTGAGAGTGGCTTATGATAGAATTTTAATCTTTGGCCATTCACAATAAGAGGAGTTTGAAATTCATCAATGGTTTTGATTCTTACCGCTCCATTGCTAAAGATCTTGTCAATCTCATATGGCCCAAGCCAATGAGTCTGAAATTTTCCTTTAAAATCTTTAAACTTGGAATCAAATAACAATGCCCAATCTCCTTCTTGAAACTTATTCTCTTTGATGTACTTGTCATGCCATTTAGCTCTTTGATATTGAACTAGATTAGTTCTTAGAATTGCTTCTTGTCTGATCTCATCTAGCTCGTTCAACTGCTCCATTCTATGCTTTTGGGCTTCTGATAAGTCCATCCCCAACTGAACTGCTATCTTGAAGGTCTTGACTTGGAACTCAATGGGGAGCAAGACTTCTTTCCCATAAACAAGTTCATAGGGAGAATGTCTTGTTGTATTTCTCCATGTAGTTTTGTAGGCCCACAAGGCTTCAGGAAGCCTTTCTGCCCAATCTCTTCTATGTAGATGAACAGTTTTGGTGATGATACTTTCGAGAACTTTGTTGGTAGACTCCACTTGACCATTTGCTTGTGGATGGTAAGGAGTAGATCTTCTATGCTTGATTTTGTATTCTTCCATCAGCTTCTCCACCGGGTTGGATGTGAATTGGCTTCCTTGATCTGTCACAATTTCTCTTGGAACACCAAAGCGAGTAAAAATATCCTCATAAAGAAAATGAACAACTGAATTTTCAGTAGCAGATACTAATGCTTTGGCTTCTACCCATTTAGTAACATAATCAGTACAAACCAATATATACTTATTTTGCTTAGATGGTGGATTAATAGGTCCAATGAAATCTAAAGCCCATTTTTCAAAGGGTTCGATGAGTACCTGTGTTTGCAATGGAATTTCATTTGAAATGGTAGGTTTCCCTACTCTTTGGCAGCTGTCACACCTTTTGACATATTTTTTTGCATCTTTGAAGAGGGAAGGCCAATACTATCCTAAAGAGAGGATTTTATAGGCTTTCCTTTTTTCTGCAAAGTGTCCGCCGCATGGTTCATCATGACATGCCTTAAGAATATCAGGCATTTCATCTTCCCTGACACATCTTCTGATCACAAGATCTGGCCCTGTTTTAAACAATTCGTTAGAAATCCATGAATATTTTGAACTCTCATGAATAATTTTTCGTTTTTCACTTGGAAATAAATGTGAAGGTAGTTTCCCTGTAACCAAATAGTTAGCAATATCTGCATACCAAGGAGTTTTAATAGTTACCGCAAACAAGTATTCATCAGGAAACTTATCCTCTACAGGAGAATCTTCTTTAGTATTCTGAATCCTAGACAAGAAATCAGCTACTGTATTTTGTTTTCCTGGTCTATCCAACACGGTAATATTGAATTCTTGCAAAAGTAAGAGCCATCTTGTCACTCTGCCATTAGTAACAGGTTTGTTCATTAAATATCTAATTGCAGAATGGTCAGTATGAATAAAAGTTTCATAGCCTTTTATGTAATGTCTAAACTTATTAATTGCATGAACAACAGCTAAAAACTCTTTTTCAGTCACAGTATAGTTTAACTCTGTGGGAGTCAAATTTTTACTGGTATAATAAATGGCATAAGGAACTAAATCTTTTTGACCCAACACAGCTCCTAGAGCTGTATCTGAAGCATCCGTAGAAATATGGAAAGAGAGTTTCCAATTTGGTCCTCTCAAGATAGGTGCTTCAGATATTCTTGTTTTCAAAGTTTCAAAGGCTGATTGACAATCGGGATCCCATTTAAATTCACAGTCTTTTGTAAGCAATTTGAAGAGTGGAGATGCTATTTTAGTGAAGTTTTCTATAAATCTTCTATAGTAACCAGTAAATCCTAGAAAACTTCTAACATCTCTTTGACAATTTGGAATAGGCGACTTGGAGATGACTTCAACTTTTGATCTATCAACCTTAATCCCATCTCCTGAAATATGATGCCCCAAAACAATACCTTCAGTAAACATCATAAAGCATTTTTCATGGCTTAATGAAAGGTTTGTTTCTTTACATCTTATAAGGACTTTTTTCCAAATTTTCTAATGCCTCTTCAAATGAATTACCATAAACTGTAAAATCTTCCATATAAACCTCTACACAATCATGGATTAGATCAGAAAAAATTCCTAGTACTGCTCTTTGGAATGTTGCGGGTGCATTACATAACCCAAAAGGAAGCACTCGATAGGAAAAAGTTCCCCATGGACAAGTAAATGTGGTCTTATCTTGATCTTCAGGTGCTACCTGAATTTGATTATAACCACTAAAACCATCCAAAAATGAAAAGTACTTTTACCTGCTAATGTATATAATACCTGATTGATAAAAGGCAAAGGAAAGTGATCCTTCAAAGTTTCTTTGTTCAATTCCCTGTAATCAATGCATACCCTCCATTTACCATTCTTTTTAGGTACTATAACCAAAGGAGAAACCCATCGGCTATCTGAAATTGGATAAATGAAGTTTACATTGAGTAGTTTTTGGAGCTCTTATTTCACTATCTCCCTAAGATTTGGATTCATCCTTCTTTGAGGTTGTATGATTGGTCTACTGTTTTCCTCAATATAGATATGATGGATGCAAGTCTTAGGATCAATACCTTTCATGTTAGTATACTCCCATGCAAATGCAGTAGAATGTTTTTGCAAGATTTTGGTTAGTTCTTCTTGTTGTGACTTTTCCAAATGTTTGTTGATATTCAATGTTTTTCTGGAAAAATCTCAATGGTAGAACTACCAAACTCTTCCATAGAGTAAAGAGACATTTGTCTTGATGATAAATATTCTATGTCAGATTCCAACTGAAATTGTGTGGGGTCATATTTTGAAGATATCTCAAAATTTTCTAATGTGTTCAGAATTTGACTATCCTCACTGATTTCAGAAATGGTAAAGACAGGTTGTATAGTGTCCTCATCATCAACCCATTCATTGTCTCCTACTTCTGTGATTGCTTTTGCTGGAGGATACAAATTGAATTTCTTTGTCGAATTACCATTAGAAATGTACATATCCCCGGATCTACAACTAATAAAAGCATCAGCTGTGGCTAGCCAAGGTCTTCCTAAGATAAGTGGGTGCCCTCCTAGATTACTCTTGGGAGTCAAAATCATAAAATCTACTGGATATTCCCAAGAATCTAAGGAGACTGAAATATCTTCTAATAAACCATCTAGTTTAATAATTGATCGATCTGCAAGTTGCAGTAAAGTAGGTGTAAAAAGAAGGTTAAGAAGTTTTAGCTGTTCCATAGTCTGTCTACTCATAATGTTGATAGCAGCCCCTAAGTCAATCAATGTGTTTGGAATTTCTATCCAATTTATATGTGTCTTGACAATTGGACTTCCTGGATCTACATACTTCTGCATGGTAATTTCTCCCATCATAATATCTGCAATTTTTCCTACCAGGTGGATTCTGCTTGTATCTTTTAGTTTCCTTCCTGGTCTTTTGAGACTCAACTCCTTTATTGTTTTTGCTAGAATAGGAATCTCTCAAATGGCTTGTAGCAAGGGAATATTGATACAAACATTCTTTAATTCATATAGAAAATCATAATTAGGCAACAAGATTTGTTTTTCCACCCCCTTGTCAATTTGTAGTCTTTCAGGAAAAAGAGGTGTAGATGAAGATGCAGGTTGCTCAACTATAGGAGTTGTGGGTGTTAACTTTTCTTTCTCTTTTTGAATGTTTGAATTTTGAAGAGATGCTTCCTCAAAACCCTTATTTTCTTTAAGAGAGTCCTCCTCAGAGGTATCTTTCTCTTGGACATCTATAGAAGTTTTTTCTAAAACTCTACCAGATCTGAGTTGTACATCATTGAGAGGAACAATCATATAGGTAGGAAATTGTTGTCCTTCTATCTGAGGATTTTTATTATTAGGATTTGGCAATGGCTGAGCTGGAAGTTGATTTGTCTTTTGTTGGTATGGAAGCATGAGTTGAGGATTTGGATTCTGCTGAGAAGGTTGTTGTTGTGAAAATGGCAATGAAATTTGTGGATTTGGGTTTGGAAGTTGTGGAGCTTGTTGATTTTGAAAAGATGGAGGATATTGATAAAATTGAGCAAATCTCCCATAAGGATTTTGCATCCCTTGTACCCATGGTTGATATGGATTTTGATGTTGAGGCCAAGGTTGTTTCCAAGGATTCCAACTTGGTGGGGTTTGAAAATTCATAGGGTTGTTAAACCCTTGAGTTTGTTGTCCCTGCCAAGGTCTTCTTGCAACAAAACAGAGAGATTCTACTGAATTTGGGTCTTCTTGAAAGACAGCTTTGAGTCCAGGAATTGAAGGAAAATTCTTGGTCTCATGATTCTCTGAGCAAATCATACATGTTTCTACAACTTTTTCATCCAAGGGATATTCCCTTAAAGCATGTTTCTTCCTACATTTCGGACAAAAGATGGCTAGAGCATATGTTTCTGCTTTCTGCTTGTTTTGGATCTTAAGGGTGTCTAGTTGTTCACTAAGGCTCCCTAAGATATCAGTTTTGAATTCATCAAGCATATTGCCAATCTCTGCCCTACTTACTGATCCAGTTGCAGATTTGTTAGCCCTGATAAGAGAAGGATCCCTAGGCCCTTTTTCTGTTTTAGATTTTCCTCTTGAGAGATGGACACATAGTTCTGTTATGTCACGAAGTGGAAGTTGAGAAATGTCTCCTTTCCCCATCATGTTTAAAATATCTATCCATTCATCTCTAATGGATTTTAATATGAGGGCTTTCAAGGTTTCATCATCTAAGTTTCTCATCTTTTCTCTTTTCAAGTTGTATTGAAATCTTTCAAGTAAGTCTTCCAAATTTTCATCTTCTTTTTGCATCATTTTGAATACCTCATCCTTGTGATTGGTGGGCATACAATAGTCCAAATATCTATCTAAAAATTTTTGTTTCATATCATTCCAAGTCCTAATAGATTGAGTGGCTAACCCCATGAACCATTTCAAAGCAGCTCCCTTCAATGTTGAAGGAAACAGTTTGAGTTTTTGAGAGTCTTCCATATAGTCATAGGTTCGGCACATGACTTCAAACTCAAACAGAAATGTTTCAGGATCCTCGCTTCGCAATCCATAAAAGTTGGGGAGGACACATGGTGAGATGTTTTTCATTGTTGTATGAGTTTCCTTATCAACTATAGGGAATCCAAACAAGTTGTCTCCTTCCCTATTTCTTCCATTATTACCTTCACCATTATTGTCTCCATTGTTTCCTCCTCCTCTACCTCTACCTCTACCTCCAAATCCATCTATTATTTCCTCTACCATGATAGTTTCTTTAGAGTCCTCAAAGTCCTCTGGTTCTTCTATCAAGGGAGGATGAGAGGGAGTCTCTTCCTTTTCTTCTTTAGGTGATTCTACTTCTTTGATTACAATATATTCTCCTGTAGAAGTAAAGAAAGGATCCTTTTCTAAATGAGATTTAGTAGGTGGTATAGGAGAATCCTCTAATTCAGCTACTCCTTGAATTCCAAAAATCTTAAGGCTAGGGGTAGATGATGGTGAATCTTTTATATGCCTTGAAGAAGATGGAGTTGTGAAAATAGAACTCTTGGCTTTAGCTATAAACTTTCCCCTAGAATCTCTTGCTCTATGCATGTCATTTTTATTTTTTTGTTTAAGTTGGGCTAATAATTCTCTTTCTGATCTTCCAGGTCACAATAGGTGCAAGAAGAGAGCATACTTAAGAAATTACTGAACCAATAACTCTCTTTTCTGATCCTCCAGATCACGCTAGGTGTAAGAGGAGAGCATACTTCAAGAAGTTATCAAGTTTTCCCTTCTTTTTATTATTTTGTTTTTCTTTTCTTTTTTTAAGAAATTGGCTACCTAGTTACACTTCCCCGGCAACGGCGCCAAAATGTTTGGCCAATTTAGTGTGTCCTAAATTGCTGCATTAATTTTTCAATCCGGGATTCGTAAGCTGACGAAGTGTGGCGCACTATATGTGCAAGATAACCTATTTCTTACTTTTTTGTCGTTTTTGGTTTTTTTTCTTTTTATCTTGGTTGGTTTCCTAATGTGAGATGGAAATTCTAAAAGACAAGTATGGTTATGATTGTTCAAGGTAATGATGTCCTTTATAATTATTTACCAAACTTCAAACTTCAAAAGGATTTTGAAACATACATTGACAAAATTAAAAGGAAATGAAAATGTGCCACTATTCTAGTTAATCAAACAGTGAACTATTGATCATGAAAACCATTATCCTTGTTGCTGTCTAAACACAAAAGAAACTGTACTCAAAGAAAAGATTGCAAGTAAAGTAAAACTAAAATCAAATTACATCAACTCATATTCTGACCCCTCACCATTAGTCTCGCTATGGCTTTCGGAGGTAATCATAAAAAACTTGAGCAATCTGATATCTAATTTGCAGAAAAAATAAACTAATATCAAATTACACACTCATACTTCAATCCCTCACCATTAGTCTCGCTATGGCTTTCGGAGGTAACTGATAATGACATGAGAAATTTAATATATATCTTGCAGAAAAGTAAACTAATATCAAACTATACACTCATACTTCAATTCCTCACCATTAGTCTCGCTATGGCTTTCGGAGGTAACTGAAAATGACATGAACAGTTTAATATCTAACTTGCAGAAAAGTAAACTAATATCAAACTACACACTCATACTTCAATCCCTCACCATTAGTCTTGCTATGGCTTTCGGAGGTAACTGAAAATGACATGAGCAATTTAATATCTAATCTAACTACTAAAGAAAATGTGCAAGACTGAAATAAACAAAACAGTACTGGAATTAAACAAAAACTAAGAAAAGTAAATTAGCAGAAGGACAATATTGATTCTATGTATTTAGTCATTATAAAAAGATGTGCAAATGCCCAGGCTGCCTATTGTAATCTGAAACAAGAACACTGATCAGTAAACAACAACATAAAACATAAAAGATTATGGACAGAAGTAAAATGTAAAGCATGAAAGATTATGGACAGAGATGGAACGTAAATACCATGAAAGATGTAATGTATATACACATGAATGACTTATGGTACAATGAACTTAAAGAAATAAAACAAGAAACTATACAGTAATACACAAAACCTTAGTGTGTGCAGGGGCCCTCTACACAGACCTCGGGCAACAACCTTCAAATACGAATTACGCTTATGAACAGTGTCTTCTCATATATTAAAATGCAGTCATAACAGAGAAATAATGTCACAGCACAATGGCAACGTAATTACATTACAGAGCTAAGCTATTATGCGTATGAGAATGCATTATTTATAACTGAAGGTGATATAACTAATTCCCTAAATTCTATGCTGATAGAAGACACGTGAACCATCACGTCCCAGGATCTAGCATCATGGCCGTCGTGAGGAGTAAATCTATGAAGAGTGGCTGTTGGATTCGGCTTATGGAGCCATTTACAGGTTGTGATATGTCTCCCATGATTTAGAAACGGCCAGCAAATCTCCACGTGATGAGAAACAGAGTTCTGTCACCATGGGACTCTTCGGTTGACCACCACTTGGCCACCTTTGACCACAGCCTTCGTAGGTGAATTCGACCGAGCCAATAGGACACGATCCATGTCCATGTCATTTCTAACTTGCTCATGTGGCTCGATTTGCCTAAAGACACCTACAATATAGAATTTAACAAAATGGCTGCGGAAAGTTGCAGCAGCTGCGGAAAGTGGCAAGATTCCGCAGCTAAATGAGCAAAAATCTAAATCAAACAGCAGACACAAAACATAGTTAAAAACCATTTTAGATGCTCTTTTACAATTAATATAAAATGATATTGACGACTTAGAAGGTCCAGGTGAATGAAAAAGGTCTAGAAAGGTGTATAAGAAAGGTGCAGATTTGAGACTCAACACTCAGCTTCATATCTCTCAGCTACCAAATCAAGAAACATCTTCTTAAGCGCAGGTAGAGTATTGAGTGATGAGCTGATAGGGACAATCTTTGGAAGGTTCTCCCATTCAATGTCTGCCAGCACACTCGCTATTCCACTCCGAAACTCTGCTATGAGGCTTGGATCTATTTCCGCACATTGTTCAGAGTCCTCCATTAGCGAAGTGACTGGATCTTCGGCATGGATGATGTTTTACTGCGACATGGTCTCCCAGTGGAGTCTCATGAAACCAAGATAATCAGTGGCCTGCTGATCACCTGTGGAGTCTTTTTATCATTCAGGAATTGTGGAGTCGCCAGGTGGATGATTTACAACTTACTGTCCACCACAGTGATTTACCAAATCAAAGCTGACTGATCTGTCCCCAGTGGAGTCGCCATTATGTTGGGGTTCCCATGTTTTGGCAGATTTGGAAATACCAAAAGATGAGACAACATCAGAACCACTTTGGGATCCTAGGATCTAGCCCTCCCGGATCCGGAGAGGGATCTCTCCAAATAGAGCAAAGGATGATATATCTTTGAAAGCTCAAAATAAGGTATTAGGCTAGGTATGAAGCTAAAGGGTTTAAAGACGAATTTGGTTGTTGGGTTCTTGGGTTTGGTTGTGAGATCATAGTGAGAGAGCCAATAGGAGAAAGGAACAAAACAACGGAAGCTTGTTAAAGAGAATGAAGAGTCAAAAGCTTGTACTGTCCGATGGGCTATGGGTGATGAGAAGGAAGGTCGCATAACCACTGACCAAGGCTTTCAAAGAAAGTCATCTATACTAAAGGATCTTTCGAGATAGATGATAGGATAGAACGTCTCTAAGAAAGGATGGAAGAAGAAGAATACTGCGTTTTTTTCTGTCGATTGAGTCGAAGGTGTTTAACTCCAGACTTGCTTGGACATACTCAAAGGCAGCTCTCAAAGAGGGACAAAGGGGCTGCTTATAGATCGGACCAGAGGTCATTTAACTCCAGGTCTGCTTTAGCAACTCCAAGGGAAAACAGAGATAACAAAGAAACATCCAAGCAGTAAACCCCCGAGTTCATACATCAGCCAGCAGGCAATAACATCCACTGCGCTGGTTAAACCACATGGATTCACTCTTAGATACCACATAAAGCAGAAAACATTATAGGTAGGGAGAGCAGGAAACATAGGGCACCTAGCAAGGGTGAATCCTATGTTATACTTCTGTTGCCTACCAGAAGAACATGAAACAGTATGAAAATGTAATAAACAGAGTTAGGAAAAACATCACCAATAGTAATAGACCAGGATCCTGTGAAATGTGCTTTGATTAATTGATGCAAAACCAATCATGTACAATAAGCTCGTCCCAGTCTGGAACTGTCATACGACCCTGCCATGTATGCTGCTACTCCTCCCACATTGTAAGCTTGATAAAGACGAATCCCTCTGGTAACAGCGCACGGCAGAAACGGCAACAACCTTACAACATGTTCTCGGGGTTCTTATAGGATGAAGAAAGCAAGTAGGTGAACAATTAAATGAGTCTCATTAATACAGAATGGTGGAGGAAGCCGAGCCCATTCTGCTTAATGGCTATATGCAGCGTTGTGTGTATTCTGTAGATCGGTTTGGAGATCTCTGTCGGGTCGGATTTGACCTCAGATATTTATTTGGAGTCCTCTCGGCGTCTGGAGCTCTGTGCTGCCATTCTGGAATAAATGAACTGGATGAAAGTCTGCAAGGCCGCTCCATACCTCATACCTACCGCCTGATTATCTTAAATGAGCTTTAGTTAGTGTAATTAAGCGTTTCAGGGCTCGAGGAGATATGGAGATTTCTTGTAGGAAGGTGCACATCTGGAGAAGAGTACTCGACTGATATTAAACACAGGTAAGATTTTGACAGTGTGCTTAAATATTCAAACTGTGTCCTTTCCTTTGAATTTGGGGTTAAACATTAATTACAAGCATTAACCCCCTCTGAATTACTTCTGCTGGTCCGCTGGCCGCTGCTGAAATGGCCCCTCTGTGCTATCTGCATAACGAATAATCCTGTTGTGAACCTGGGCAGTGGTAGTGGAGAAATGTTGCGGAGGCCGGAGGAATGGCGGTGGAGCAGTTGAGAGCAATGAAAATAATGGAGAGCGGCAGAAGAAATGGTTAATAGTGTAAAACCCCAAGGATTAAACGTTTGGGCGAATAACAGAGGGAAACAGAGAAAAACAATGAAGTGGAGCCACGGAGGTGGGACTCGCTACGGAGATCGCAAATCGCAAGAGAGGAAAGTGCGATGGCGGAGAGTGGTGCCAAACAGAAATCTTGTGCTTGCGATAATGTGATGGGGCAGGTTACACGACGCGTGAAATTGCGATGAGCGGAAGTGTGACGGGAGAATATGCGACGGAGAAATATGCGATCGGGCGGGGTTGCGATGGGTGGAAAAATGCGATGGCGCGATCAGACGATCGCATCGCAAATATTTGCGATGGATCTAACGAGCATAACACATGAAAATGCGATCTGCGATGGATGCGATCAGGCGGATTTGCGATGCGAGAACTTGCGACATAGGGAAAATGCGATCGGGGGATCACATCGCAAATATTTGCGACGTGATCAAATCGCATCGCAAATATTTGCGATGGATCGATCGCACAACAAACACGCGATTTGCGACTATGCGACATAAGCAGTGGGTTATATAACATATGAAACTTTATAATAAAGTTCTATTATAATGTATGGCGGGGGTTAAAAGGGGAAGTGGTTTGGGCCTATGGTAAAGTTAAAAGTGGGTTTTAAGCCCATTTCAACGGATTTAAAGGCAAGAAGAGGTGCGATAGAGGAATAAAGGGGAATGATGGCCAAAAAAGGGTAAGGGAAGAAATTAAAGGGAATTCGAAAAGGTAAGAAGGGAAATAGAAGGGGAAACAAGTAGAAGCTAAGTGGGGGTTGAAATAAGAGGGAAAAGGGGGCCTTTGGGCATTTCTTCACATAACAGAGAGGCTTTAAAATAGGAATCAGCAGAGGGGAATTTATCAAAGGATAAAAGACACATGAAGGCTTCAAGGAGACTGTGTTTTCAGAGGAAATGCATTCCTTGAAGGCTCAAAAACAATTTAGCCCCCATTTTCTTGCCAAAAAAATTATAAGGGGGGCTAACAGTGGCTCCACATGGGGATGGCTTCTTCTTGAAGGAGTCAAGAATTTAGAAAATGATCTCTTGGTGTAGGCCAGGTGCCTGCTGCTTGAACCATCCATTTCTTTCTTTGATCAGCTGCCACAAGCTATGAAGACAACATATCAGCAGTAAAATTCTCCCAAACAACTACCTACCCACACTATAGTCCTAACATTTTTCTTTTGGGTACATTTGGGCTTACAGACCCTTTACATCATTTTATTTTTATAAACAGAAAATAAACCTATTCTAAGTCTACCCTTATTACTCCATGAGACCAGATTAGGCTGTTGGCCTCATAAGCTTCTCTACCTACTCTACTACCTGCTAGGATTAGACTTTCTAGCAGGTTTCTTATCTACATTCTAAGACAGAAAACAACTAACTACATGCTCATAGACTGAGCTTTATTGAGCTTTTCCTACCTACCCTACTCTAACAAGGAATCTCTGATGTTCTAGGTGATACAATAATGCCAATGCAGCCATTCAAGCAGTAACAAAAAAGGATATGAGCACTAGCTGCCTGTCAGAGATAACCACAGGGTGCTCTGCTTGCGGCCCTTCAAAATTGTGGTCATCATCAGTAGTGACCCTTCCTGATGAAACTAGCCCGTGCTAAGGATCAACGCTGGAGTATTTGAGCGCATAAGGGCCTCCACGTATTCTGCCACAGGATCAATGAGCATATGATGTGCACTTTCTTCAATTAGGCATTCCATGATTGGTAGGCTATTTGCATCCTGGGTAGCTTCGGTTATTGCGTCTTCCACTGCATCTCTAGAGTGGCTTTTAAGAGCCGGGTCATCTTCTTCTTGCATTTTGAGCAGTAGCGGAATTTCTTCGTTTTTAGGGGGCGGGAGACTTTCCAAGAATGCTCTCGGGTCTCTAAACTCGTATGATTTCTCTTGTGAGCTCACAAGTTCGAGCTCAGCTTCATATCTCTCAACCACCAAATCAAGAAACATCTTCTTAAGCGCAGGTAGAGTATCGAGTGCTGAGCTGATAGGGACAATCTTTGGAAGGTCCTCCCATTCAATTTCTGCCAGTACACTCACTATTCCACTTTGAAACTCTGCTATGAGGCTTGGATCTATTTCTACACATTGTTCAGAGTCCTCCATTAGCGAAGTGACTAGATCTTCGGCATGGATGATGTTGTACTGCGACATGGTCTCCCGATGCCGAGTCTCCTTGAGCAAGATAATCGATGCTCACCCAGTCACTGTGGATTCTTTTATCATTCGAAATTGTGGAAGTCGCCGAGGTGGATGATTTCTGACTTACTTTCCACCACGGTGGTTTGCAAATCAAGGCGGGCCCAGTCTGTTCCCAGTGGGTCACCATTATGTTGGGGTTCCCATGTTTTTGGCAAGTTGGCAATACCAAGAGTGAAGACAACATCAAACCACTTTGGGGCCCTAGGATCTAACCCCTCCTGGACCGGGAGAAGGATCTCTCCAAACTAGGCAAAATGATATCTTTGAAACTCAAATAAGGTATTAGGCTAGGTATGAAGCACAAAAGGGGGTTTAAAATGATTTGGTTGTTGGGTTGCTGGGTTGGTTATGAGATCATAGACTGAGAAAGTAATGGGAGGAAAGGAACAAAACAGCAGGAGGCTTCAGCAAAGAGGATAGGTCAAAACTGTGCCATCCATTGGGCTATGGATTCATGAAAGGAGAATTACTTGCAACCACTATCCAAGGCTTTCAAAGGGAAAGTCATCTATACTAAAGGATCTTTTAGATAGATGATGGGATGGAACATTAAGGAGAGAAGGTGGAAGAAGGAAAGACCACCAAATTTCTGTCTATAGATCGGGTCAGAGGTCATTTAACTCTAGACCTGCTTGGACATACTCAAAGGCAGCTCTCAAAGAGGGACAAAGGGGTTGCTTATAGATCAGACCAGAGGTCATTTAACTCCAGGTCTGCTTTAGCAACTCCAAGGGAAAACAGAGATAACAAATAAACATCCAAGCAGTAGACCCCCGAGTTCATACATCAACCAGCAGGCAATAACATCCACTGCGCTGGTTAAACCACATGGATTCACTCTTAGATACCACATAAAGCAGAAAACATTACAGGTAGGGAGAGCAGGAAACATAGGGCACCTAGCAAGGGTGAATCCTATGTTATACTTCTGTTGCCTACCAGAAGAACATGAAACAGTATGAAAATGTAATATACAGAGTTAGGAAAAACATCACCAATAGTAATAGACCAAGATCCTATGAAAAGTGCTTTGATTAATTGATGCAAAACCAGTCATGTACACTGAGCTCGATGGCTAATACAGTCCAAACTTTCTCCTCCCAGCCTATTACATACAACTACTCTACTACTCCCTCCCACGACTGTTCTAACAGTCAAGAATGAATCCCTCTAACAGCAACTGCCACAGCAAGGCAACAACAACCTTTACATTATGTTCTCGGGGGTTCTTATAGGAGAAGAGGAAGAAACTGAAGTAGGTGAACAATTAAATGAGTCTCATTAATACAAAATGGTGGAGGAAGCCAAGCCCATTCTCCTTAATGGCTATATGCAGCGCTGTGTGTATTCTGTAGATCGGTTTGGAGATCTCTATCGGGTCGGATTTGACCTCAGATATTTATTTGGAGTCCTTTCGGCGTCTGGAGCTCTGTGCTGCCATTCTGGAATAAATGAACTGGATGAAAGTCTGCAAGGCTGCTCCATACCTCATACCTGCCGCCTGACTGTCTTAAATGAGCTTTAGTCAGTGTAATTAATTGTTTCAGGGCTCGAGGAGATATGGAGATTTCTTGTAGGAAGGTGCACGTCTGGAGAAGATTACTCTACTGATATTAAACACAGGTAAGCTTTTGACGGTGTGCTTAAATATTCAAACTGTGTCCTTTCCTTTGAATGTGGGGTTAAACATTAATTACAAGCATTAACCCCCTCTGAATTACTTCTGCTGGTCCGCTGGCCGCTGCTGAAATGGCCCCTCTGTGCTATCTGCATAACGAATAATCCTGTTGTGAACCCGGGCAGTGGTAGTGGAGAAATGTTGCGGAGGCTGGAGGAATGGCGGTGGAGCAGTTGAGAGCAATGAAAATAATGGAGAGCGGCGGAAGAAATGGTTAATAGTGTAAAACCCCAAGGATTAAACGTTTGGGCGAATAACACAGGGAAATGGAGAAAAACAATGAAGTGGAGCCACAGAGGTGGGACCCGCTATGAAGATCGCAAATCGCAAGAGCGGAAAGTGCGATGGCGGAGAGTGGCGCCAAACAGAAATCTTGCGCTTGCGATAATTCGATGGGGCGGATTACACGACGTGTGAAATTGCGACGAGCGGAAGTGCGACGGGAGAATATGCGACAGAGAAATATGCGATCGGGCGGGGTTGCGATGGGTGGAAAAATGCGATGGCGCGATCAGATGATCGCATCGCAAATATTTGCGACGCGATCAGATCGCATCGCAAATATTTGCGATGGATCTAACAAGCATAACACACGAAAATGTGATCTGTGATGGATGCGATCGGGCGGGGTTGCGATGCGAGAACTTGCGACGGAGGGAAAATGCGATCGGTGGATCGCATCGCAAATATTTGCGATGGATCGATCGCACAACGAACACGCGAATTGCGACTATGCGACATAAGCAGCGGGTTATATAACATATGAAACTTTATAATAAATTTCTATTATAATGTATGGTGGGGGTTAAAAGGGGAAGTGGTTTAGGCCTATGGTAAAGTTAAAAGTGGGTTTTAAGCCCATTTCAACAGATTTAAAGGCAAGAAGGGGTATGATAGAGGAATAAAGGGGAATGATGGCCAACAAAGGGTAAGGGAAGAAATTAAAGGGAATTCGAAAAGGTAAGGAGGGAAATAGAAGGGAAAGCAAGTAGAAGTTAAGTGGGGGTTGAAATAAGAGGGAAAGGGGGGCCTTTGGGAATTTCTTCGTCAACAGAGAGGCTTTATAATGGAAGTCAGCAGAGGGGAAAATATCAAAGGATAAAGACACATGGAGGCTTCAAGGAGACTGTGTTTTCAGAGGAAATGCATTCCTTGAAGGCTCAAAAACAATTTAGCCCCCGTTTGCTTGCCAAAAAATTTATAAGGGGGGCTAACATTATCCTTTAAAGTCCCTATGAAGACATCAATCCTATTCTCCTCTAGGATATCATTTACCCTTATATTAAATTTTTGGAAGTCCTCAATGTGCTCTGCCATTGAAGCCTTTTGATTCAGATTTATTAATTCGATAAAGAAGGTGTTGCTCTTTGTATCATCATAATGTGCTATCATTTCCTCCGTAAAAATTGACCAAGTGATAATTTTTTTACGGGATAAAATCCATCAATACCATACAAATGTATTTTTTTCTAAATGTAAAGTTGCAATGCATGTCTTTTATGTTTGTTCGAAATTATGGAGATCAAAATATTGCTCCATATGTAGTATCCATGTTACCAGATCCTTGCCATCAAAATTCCTCATATCGATATTTGGAATATGGTGGGTCTTCAATCCAGTGTTATAGTCTATGAAATCATGATTAACATTTATTTTTTTCTCATCATGAGTTTCATCTAGTACATTTTCTCCATTAGGAAGCATTTCTTGTACCAACTTTTTCAAACCTTCCATATCTGCTTTTAAACCATTCTTCAAACCTTCCATGTCTACTTTTAAACCATTCTTCAAATATTCTATGTTTCCTTTATTTTTTCATTCTATATCATCTATATTAGCTTCCATTTCATCTTTTGTTACTCTTTGCGAAAGAGAAATTTGTTGAACTTGGTCCCGTAATTTAGATATATCATGTTGAATTTATTCCTCTTCATGCATCATAGTAAAGCTTTATGAGGAATTAATGGGTGTAGAATTATTATGTTTGGGAGGCATATTAGAGACAATTACTAATATGTATGCTTCAACATTCCATTTAAATCACTACAAACTGATTTTCCAAACAAACGTTATGCAAAATTTTAAAAAGAAATACACACCTTTTTCTTTCTTTTTAGGAGCTCTATATTGAAACTGTTGTATATCTGAGATTTTGGGTCTTCAAGATATAAAATTTGGTCTTGTAGTATCCCTATGAATCTTATTTTCAATGCCAAAGGTCCTACCCTATTTGTATTCTTCAAGATAAAGTTATGTAAAATCTCCCATGATGACTGGATTATGGACTGATTCAGTACAGAGAAGTTGTAATGGGTGCCACGTGTCACTGTTTAAACATTCAACTCTTAAATTGATGTAGGAAAAACTAATTTCATGCAATTTCAACCACGTTTTACACAATTCAAATCCAATTCCTAAATTAAATTCTCAGTATATTTAATCCTAAAGCCAACTTTTTGGGTCCAAAATTATGGAGCTTGCAAAACCCCTAACTTCTCTAGATCATATCTCTGAAAATATAGTGAAACAATATCTGAAATTTTTACAAAAACTTAACCAATATTGTAGCTCCACATGGTTGAAATTTTAGCTTCTAAAGCCTCGTAGAAAAATAGTTATAGCAAATATTCCAAGATGGCATGTTTTAAGAAGCAAAACCCTAGAATCCAAAGCTCTAATACCAAATGTTATGTAACTAGCTCACAAAAAATAGAAATATTAGATCAAAGACTTCAAAAATATCCTCTTCAAGGGGGAACCCTCCTTTACATTACATAAATGAAAAATTCTTTGATAATACAAATTACCAACATCCTTTCTATATATAGGATTCTAAGGGGTCACAATATAATCAGAGCCGGCATAACAATAATAATGTAAGGGCACACCAATAACAATAGTGGGCTTATGTGGGGCACAATAATAACAATAATGGTTCTACACTAACAATAACAATAAGGGGCTACACTCGTATTATAGGGACCTAATAAAGAGACATAGCTCTAGTGTTGGTGGTTGGATAGATGTTGTAAGAGTAAGAGATTGTTTCAACATAATGGCCATTGATTAGTGGTTTAGGAGAGTGGTTTTAAAGATTCTATAAGACAATATGTTTTTTCAAAGGATTTACAATATGGCATGGAATGGAAGCCTTTCTGTAGGATCTAGAGATTGACCTCATGGTAATGAGAGGGATCTTACAAATAGGCTAGAAAATACATTCAAGCTATTGGATACTATTGACTTAATCATGTTAGTATCCTATAATTTATAGTATCACAAGGTGAATGATTATTTCTGTTTGAATCTTTTATATTAAAAATAATATTCCATGGCTGTCATCTATTTCCAAGAAGGATCTATTGGTTATAAGAGGCAAAGAATGGCTTCTCCTAGGTTGGAAATCTCAGTACAAGTCAAAGGCACATAAAGAATGGTTTGGAAAAGCCTTTAGAACCTATCCTAAGCTCTAAAACCCAACTAATATAAAGTTTCCAGACTTTATGTCTCTAACTCTGCCATATCATATCATGAATTCCATAATCATTATAAATCTATGTTATCAAATTTTGGCATTTAAATATTATTTTATTTACCATATGCCCCTTTACCCTAAGTTTGATTTTAATGAAAATCCACCCCTAACCCACTGTCCCATCACATTATCCGCTGCTACCTGACAAACCTGTTAACTCCCCCCTCGTTAAACTTCACTCACCTCTCTACACACCCATCTCACCCCGCATACATCTGACGGTCGACATGACTTCCCCCCCCCCCCCCCCCCCCTCTACCCCCAATATTTAACAAGTGTGGGGGGGGTCCGAAATGGGCGGTATTTAATTCTGTAGAGAATGCAAAATGGCACATCTGCACTAATTCGCACCCCCCTTTGTTGAAACCATTCACCACTCTTTCCCCCCCTCCGAAATAGTTTTTCCACCGCAGAAAAAACCACCCCTACCAACGTTTCATCACAATGATTCCCACCACTATGCTCCACATCCAACTATAGACCCCCGTCACCATTGTTGCTCCACGTCGACCTACTTGTCCAACCAAATTCCATGATGGCATTGCATTTTGATGATCGGTAATTTAAAAAAATTTTGCACCATTTGTAAAGGAAAAGAAGGTTGTTTCCGTCATACTATAGGATTGAATATTAATTCAAAGGTAGTTAGAAACAGATTGGCCAGTACTGCAGCCACCGCAATTCACCAACACACTCTTCTCAGCAATAGTTTTCCACCAAAGAAAATCCAGATGTTAGTGTTTTTTTATCGCTACCTCTTCAACATCCCACTAGCCAGATTTTGATCCCTCTGCAATCAATAACGGACTGCTACAGTAAATACAGCCACTATTTTGTCAGATTTATCTTATCACCGCCTGCATGGTTCCACTTCTCCAATTTCTTCTTGAATTTAATTAATGACAATCACTGTAGTAGATAGAGTATCTGGATTAAGTTTTAGTTAAATACTGCAGGCATTAGCAGTATCAGGTGGGAACCGGAAGGGAAAAACCCATTGTAAAAGGCTCATCTAGTTGTAAACACTTTTTTTTGGAGGAATTAAAAGACCATGTTGTCTTCCATATTCTTTTGTTATGATCTGTGGTGAAGTGTTTTCTCCATGTAATTTGTCATCCTCTTGTTCCACATATTGTTTTCTTTCTTTACTGTTGATAAGAAAATTTTGTTCAGGATTTTCCATCGAGTACCCTGCTCAGGCTTGAAATAGTATCTATGTTTTCATCTAAAATCTGAATGCAGAATTCAAATAGGATCTGCTCTTCATTCACAATGAACCTTAATATCTCTCCTCCTTTTCCATTTCACAAGCTTTAAAGATCCATTGACATGGCTAGCTTACGTGGCCAAACATGATTTCGATTATTCATCCATTTAAATCTATTTACACCTGTTTAACTCCATAGCACAATGGCCCTCTTCTGCTTTCTCAACCACAGATCTCAAAACAAACCCCTATGCACTAATAACTAGCCTAAAATACCCAATCAAAAAATATATATCTAACAGAGAGATCCCTCTCTGGGTATAGGAGGGCTAGATCCTAGGCTCGAAGTGGTTTTGATGTTGGCCCTCCAGCATTCTATCTTCAGCCTTTAGAATTAAAAGGCACTAAAAAATCCAAAATAGAAGATTATAATAGAATGTGTAAGATGAGGGTGACAAAGAGGAATGGAAACATGTGTTTCCTAAATAGAAGCTCAAAGAAGAGAGGTTGATGAAATAAAAACATAGGAGTAATTTACATGTGTATTATGGGATTTCAAATCCAAACAAGTTGAAGGATTGGATTGAAGAGATGCAACAATTGAGTGTAAGGGAATTAAATTCCAAAGCAAGTAAATATTGCATGGACAAATCTAAAGTGCGTACATCTACATCGTGGGAAAATTTATAGTTAGAAAAATTAGGAGGAAGAAACGACAAGATCTAGTAGTGGGAAAAGATGGCTACAAAGTTGAGAGGTATATCTCTAACTTCTTATTATACCTTGAATAAGTTTAGAAGCATAAAAATAAATATCATGATATCTGAGGAGTTATGTGGAATAGCCATGATATTTGGCCTTTTGATGGAAAGTTAAGAGAAGGACACTAGATTTGTGAATCATCTTAGATTATCCATTCAAAGGGAAGTATGTATTAAGAAGGTGCATACCATGGAGGAGGCGTATCTATTAACTGTAAAGGTTGAGAAGATGTTGATAAGAAGGAAATGACATGAAGTAAGAATGAGGATAAGTAAGGAAAAAATGTCTTGAGGAGAGATGACATATGAGTTGCAAGATGGTGTGTGTGTTTAGACAAAAGTAATAATGAGAGGGGGGTGTGAATCAATATTGTGGAAATATTATAAAAATTCTGCAAATAAAACTTATTCATAAATTCACTTAAAAAATATATAGTAATATTATTCAAATACAAAATAAAAACACAACCAATCATCACATGTAGACATATCATTTTAGGTGGAAAAACCCCCTCCAGGGAAAAAAACCACCGAACTGCTTGTTTCTTCTTCTTATTATCTATTTCTTCAAAATTTTCTCATTTACATTACATCAACTAGACACCACTAGAAATGGAGAACCCAATCCTTCAATAAAATGAAAAATTTTAGCCACAACCAACTTGGAGCACCCACTCCTACAATAGACAATAAACATACACTTAGCTAGAAGCCCCAACACCAAAAACAAACAATTCTGTAAACAAGAAAATATGATTCAGAACTAAAAACAACGTTGTGTAAAACAAACATAGCATCAAATAAGAACAACCCTGCAACCACAATTCCACACTCCAATTTCCAACACACAATTCCTTCAAATTGATCTTCAATCTCTGTGCACAACTCTGAAACACTGATGATGATTAATTTCTGAAGCACACTGCAATACTAAAGATCTGAACTCTCTAATACAATCATTTGTTTGTGCACACTATCTATATTCACACTCACACTCATGCTACTAGAGAACCAATGAAATGAGCAATTTTCTTCTCAAATTTGGATTTTCTAGAGATGGTTAAGTCAATAGATACTTCATATGATGGAACTCGCCCAAGAACCTTTTCATACGCTTCAGATTTGATTGAGATAGGCTTCTTGGCCTAATCAAGCCACTTACTCCACTAACTGTCTGATGTTTTAAACTTTTATCACCTTCTAGAGGCACCATGACATATTTCAACCTTTTTTCTGGAAATTTTTGACCGTTATCATCGCCAAATACAAAATAAGATCAAATGTGCATATGAAATCCAGAGAAAATTTTGAGTTTCCTTTCAACCACATGAACAAACCTATTAAAATTTGATTTCAACTGCAGGTAGAAAAATTTCATAGATTGATTGGAGCCTTTCAACTACACACATAAGCCATCATCCATCTGGTTGGGGCAGAGCATGATGTGAAACATAAATATTTCTCTTAAACTTGTGACAGAGTTTCAGGGTTTGACATGAGTCTATGACCTGTACAACATCCTTATAATCCAATATTGACATCATGAAACCATATAGATGACTCAACAAGACTCAACACACAACACCAACTTGACCTCTATCAAGTTTGTAGCTCATCTTTAGATGAGGCTTTCTTACATCATGCCACCTCTTCTATAGACCTTCTGAGACTATGACAACATTTTACACCATAATTACAACCTTCAACAACTATACAAAAAAATCAAGATGATACATAGTGACTCATGAGTACATGACTTACAACAACTAACATCAATGGTGACACAAACATGCCAACAATGTGTTAAGCTAAATATGGTGTCAATAAAAGAGTTTCTCTAGGTTCTTGTGGAGGGGAAATGTGGGCATGAGGAGCATGTGATTGAGATCATACCATATGAGATTTAAGAATAAAATGTATCAAATTAGTTGTAGGAGAATGAAGTGGAAGAAGTGTCTTTGAGGAAGGTGAAGATATTACTATACATACATATTTACCTAGTACATATTTTCCTTATTTCTAAAGTTCATTGCTAGAGAGTGCACGTGGTATTAAATATTCTTCCTTGGGTGAGAATATTCTCCTCCTATACAAGTGTGCACTTCTCTTTTAGTTATACATCATAGTATTTCAGTTACTCTACTGGAGCCCAGTTTCGCATGCACCACTAGCTCATCACTACACTCATGCATGGAAACTTTGAAATCATCTCCAAGGAATGTGCATTAAATATGCATGAGATAAGGAGATAACAGCTTCTATGCATGTATGATTTTTTCACTTGTGCATGGATAGTTAACTAAGGCTTGTTATGCATGCATGATTTTTATTCCACTTCACTTGTGCATGAATAATTAATTGAGTCTAACTCCATTGCATGGCCAATTAAATTAGACTAAGTGATTTTTTACTAGTGTTTACCTATGTGCATAACTAGAAACCAAACCTAGTGCACATTAGCTCTCTCATGTAGGGTAGTTTATATGTAATTTATTCATTCTTTGATGTAATACTAGATTTTCACTCATTTTTTCCTCAAGCTTGAAATTGTAGTTTCTACTTTGCAACTAGATTCATATGTGAAATTTATCTAATAAATTCATAGAACATGGGAACCCTAATATAATTTGTGTTAATTTTTTCGTCAATAGTGAGAATTTTAAAATAGATCAAGAGGATTATGAAGACTCTAATATGAAGAGTGACAACAATAGTGAACAAGAGGAACATCATAAGATTGAAGATGAGAAGGTAGAAGGGACATATGGAGATAATGTGTTCATGAAGGTGAAACAACTGTAGAAGGAGGTGTTAGTACTAAAGAGGAGAACAATCCAACAATTGGACATGTAGAGTGATTCACAAGGAGGTTATTCTAGTAGTAGTTAATGCAACAAATATATTGTTCTAAAGAAGGATTATTTGCATCTTAAGCATATGACATTAACGATGGTGAAGGAAGGAGTGAAGACGATTGAGTTGGATTTACAATAGGGCATGATGATGATGACAAAAATAAGTTTGGAGAATTTTATAAAGTTAAACATAGGGATGAGGTATTCCTAAATGTAGAGAGTTACAATAAGGAGTGGAAATAGGAAGGTTCTAATTGGGAAAGACTAAAAATGTAGTTTAGAGCTTGGAGGAGAAGAAGGGGAATATCAAATCATAAGTTGATCCTAGTGGATATCAGTGGCCACCCACCTATTCCACTGGCTTACTATACAATTTTATATTTTGGTAGTTCTTCTATAATTTTTTTGGTCGAACTTCTGAAACTATTTTCAAGCCCTAAATGGTGTGTAGTCTAAAAATGTAATTCTCAATTAGAACTTTCCAATGGGTTAATGAGTGCCCAAAATGGAGATCATAACCCAAAGTTATGACCCTTGGAAGTTGACATTCAAACTTACCCTATGGGGGGCCACAAGCCTTTTGGTGCTTCATCTCCTAGGGTTAGTTTTTGTATGCTTAGGTTTTTTTAATTTCCTATTTATGATAAAAAGATCTTGGAGCCTCATTACAAGATATCCTGAAGAGGTGTACAGTTGTCACATATCTTCTTAGAGATAAGCTACCACCTTTCAAGCTAGTTTGTTTTCATTTTTCCTTTATATAGTTTCAACACTTTCCATTTATTAATAGCAATCAAGTTTCACCCTATATCCATGTTTTGGTTACAAATTTATACATCATTTCATTCCCTTCATAAATTAAAATCAATGGTATCAAAGTGTTTTTCTATTTATCTTTTTTTTTGTGTTGCATGTTCCCAAGGAGGTCGAGGTATAAGGAGTTGGGACTCTAACTGATTGAGCCCTTGCAAGACTTTCCTCAGTGGCCCTGACAACTTCTCATGGACGAAGAAAATAAAGATAAGGGAGTAGGCTTGGTCTTATTAAATTATTTCTTAAGGAATATCTAGAGTGACTAACAAACGAGATGATGTATTTTTGCTGTCAATATAAATCCCCTCTGCAGACAGAGGTGATCTCTCTAGCCGTAGAGTGGGTCTAGCAACGAGATTCTATCTAACATAAGATTTCTTAACTAATTATTACAATGCAAAGAGGAAAGAGACATAAATACCTTTTTCCAATCGTTATCCTTGGATCTATTGATGGTGACCTCGATCCATGATCCTTGTAGGCCCGCTTCCTGCTACTGATGGTGCATGAATACATGTGGATGATCGAGAGACAACAAAAAACATGATACAATATATGATAAATGTAAACACTAGCTATCTAGTAGATCAAAGTGTACCATAATATTTGCATAATCATGTAGAAAAATATAAAGAGAAAACATCAGATGTTATTATTGATAAATTAAAAAAGGAGAGCTTATAACCAGGTCTTGATGTTGAAGGCATCCTTAGGTGAAAATATGAGTCCTTAACCCAACTCAAAATCATTCCTTCTCCTATGCACTTAGGCTTAATCATGATGCAAGCATGTGAATGGATGAGAGTTCAGACGAGTCTGAAAATGATCAACCAAGATCTAAACTTGGGGGAATGAGGGATGAGAGTTAATAGCAAGGAGAAGGAGGTTGGGAGCCCATGAAAGGAGGAGGAAGGCCCACTTTCTAAGGGATTATCCCCCATGGATGAGATCAAAGCTAAAAAATAAGAGAGCTTGGCCTTATCATATCTTTTCAACAGTCAACTCACTGCCCTTAAGCGTCTAGAGGTCGAAGTTTCTCCTCCATTTGAGGAAGCACTGCCAAAAAGGGATCAGCGTGGTTTTCCAATAAATTAGGGCGTTGATAGTGTTGGGCCAAAACTGGGATAAGGACATCAGTGAAGTCATGGCACCAGGAAGGGCACTAACCTGGGAAACTAGGAATTTGACCAAGTTTCTCCAATAATATTTCAAGGAAGTTTTCTTTGGATCTTCAAGGGAATATGTCAGCATATTTCTTGATGATGGAAACATTTCACAGGATTCGTCACGGAGCATTTCAAGATCAGGGATGGGAAAATGAGCATGGTGACAAATTACTGTGTAACAGATGTCCCCTAAAGCATGAAGGCAGAACAGGGAGTGATGGCTGAAATGCTTTATGAACCAAGGAAAACAACGCAGACCACCTTCAAAGAACCTACCAAATCAAGCACTTACAATATATGACATCTCTAGTATAAATATGCCTAATCACATGATGTTGCACTAAGCATAAAATGACACATGAGCCCATGGTATGGTCGTATCCATCTATCTAAAAGATATCATATAAATGAATCTACGGTATGGACACAACCATTTGTATAGATAGGATCATGTAAACAATCATGAATACTCAATAACTCCATGTAGCCTGGACCAAAAAGCAGATGTGACCCAGGGTCTTCGTCGCGATCTCAATCAACCCAATGTGCGAAACTATCCATGTGAATGAATGTGTTGGTGTCGAAAATGGTAGAAACCACCTGATTACCAATCAATGATGAGAACCGTTAACAGGCACGAGAGACACCACCAATAATGACTATGGACCTCAAGGTACAACAACACAATCTACAAGTGTGAATATATGTGTTGAATTCTAACACTTGCAGAATCATTCGATCGAAGCCCAATGATGCGAACATGTTGTCGAACATGAAAAAAATCCCATTAAAGAACACAAGCTCCAAGGTACTGAAAGAAGTATCTAAACCACGTTCCTAGATAATGAGCTGAAGTCGACAGGAAGTGATTCATCGAAGGAAGGCCATAAGGATTCCCACATCATCAACATGAAAAAATAGATATGTTAAGATGATAGGAGTGATTTGGGATTGTATCAGAGGAGTTCAAATATGCATAAGGTGTTTGACAGAAAGGACTTCTCTTGAAAATATCCGTGACATGACTATGGAGGGTGGTAGCATTTGACTCAAATAGGATCATAAGTCATGTTTAAAAAATTGGTAATCAGATAGGAGGCATACGTATTTCCCAAACCCACAGAGGTAAAGTGACGAATGTAGGATGTAACCCAACCTAACATGAATTGCAGATGAGTGTCATGTTCAAGAGTGACAAGCTACCCAAATACACATTATACGTTCACTTTCAATTTTCCCTCGTTATTGCTAACAAGTACCTCTTTATTTTTTATAGCCAACATGAATAGGATATAATATGCTGAGCATGTAAGTTCATTCTTCAAATGAACCCATCCTATTAAGTTTAACGAGCCCTAGGAAGGAGAAACTCGGTCTCGTTATGGTGACAAGTCTTTCGTCGTTTAATATTAATGAGTCCAACGAAAGGTAAAATCAGTAACTTTTCATGTTTAGGGAGTTTGAAAATAAAAAAAAAGGAAACTCCACCATGTCCCTTTTAGTAAGTGTTAAACACCATGTAAAAGCACACACATGGTGTATGAGGAAGGATAAACACACACAATAAGAGACTCAACACACAATGAAGGATAAGTGTGAGGCTTTCTTATTTTCCATTATACAAAGATGTACATTTATAGTACAATGGTGTGACTCTTGGTTTCATATTCCAAGGTCACTTGGACTCCATTGTGACTTTTCGCATTCCACACCTACCCATGTAGGATTAGGTGTTCCAACATCCCCCCTTAATCCGAAGGGGTATGTGTGAGTCTAAGAAAAGAGTTGTAATACAAATCTGCAAAGTATGCATGGCAGCACTTGAGCTGAATCAACCCTCTGAAATGTTGGAAAAAAGAGGTAGTTTTAGGATGACCACAAACACTGGAACGCAATACTTGTTGTAGTTCCCGGAACTCTTCCAAAACTGGCAAGAAGCTGAAAGCTTCTGCTAGACGAATTGTCCCTCATAAAAAAGGGAGACCTTCAACCTAAAATAAGGGAGGTCTACTACTTGTGATGGTTTTAGGATTACCAACAACTCTGGAATGCTTTGAAGCATTTACTGGAACTCAACCAAAGCTGGCAAGAAGCTAAAGGCTTCTGCTAGAGGAAGTGTTCCTCATATATGAAAGGGAGACCTTCGACCTAGAAGAAGGGAGGTCTACTACCTATGATGGTTTTAGGTTATCCACCAACCAAAGATGATGGTTTAAGGTTGTCCACCAACCGAAGGCATGCTCATGGACATCCGTGTCTCTGGCTACATCTCTGACTCTGGAATGACGAATTGTGGCTCAGGCTCGCTTGAACTGTTGTGTCTCTGGCTACAACTCTGAACATGGAATGAGAGATTGTGGCTCAGGCTCACTTGATCTGATGTCGAAGCTTGTACATGACCACCATTTTCCCCCCTGTCAGGGACAAGGTGAGATGATGGCGAAAACTCAACTGCAAGTTTGTTCAATATCCGTGAACATGTTCTGACATGCAACTTTAAAATTTTATTGGCTGTTGATGCACATTTCCAAGAAGCGATCCATCCAAAATGAATATTTGTTCTTGTAGGAGGCTCGTTTCTGAAGCATCTGTCTGAAGAATGGGTGTGCCGACCATAGTGCTTGCATGGATGAAGATCAAAACAGTGATCTTTCATGTGGCCAACTCGATCACAGTGTTGGCATTTTACAATCTGATGTTGTGGAACAGGATCTGGAACAGCTGCAGGTGAACTGTCATACATGAATCCGGCACTCTGAAATATGATGGGCTTGGTGTAGTCTGGAATATGAAAGGTCACATCCTTTTCATATCCAAGACCAGTTCTGTGCTTGTTGTGGACAAGCTCTTCCCAAGGTCTGATGATGGGCTTGAGAAGTGCAGGTTGAACTGATGCATCTGCATGTACATCTGCTCTAGTACAAGGCACTGAATGTGGATCAACTACAACTTTATCTTCTTTCTTCTGATGAGAGTCCTTCACAATATTCTGAACAGAAACAGGTTCAGAATGGTGACTCTTTTGCTGAAGTTCATCTTGTTGGAGTTGAGATTCCAACTGCAAAAACTCAATATTTTCTTGTGCATCTTGTAAACAAATCTGAATATTACAAAGATCATGTTTGCTCATTCTTATCATATCATCAAAATTTGAATGAATGAGGCTATTCAACAACTCTAATGCCTCATTGATTTTGGCCATTTTTCAACAAATTAGACTCAAAAAATGAAAGGGTGTCGGCTTCAACCGAAAATGCACCCGTTTACAATGTGATTCAACAATTGCAAATGACTCCAAGGAATTCTCAAAGTACAAAAATATGCTCCTCAAATGATGGAGGGCAATCAACAATAAGTTACATCAACAACTCAAATTCACTAATTCCAACTATGAATGAAGAGGCAATACAATGTCAATACAATATTTCTGCAAAAATATGTGCAGCTGAAAGCACTTGTGCAAGAGGCCTTTAAGGCAGCTGAAATTTCCTTCAAAGAGTTGTTTTGCAATGATGGCAAACTTGTCTTCTCATGTAAAATTCTTCAGAAAATCACCCTTCAAATCAATGCCACAAATCACAATGTAAAATCTGCAAATTTCTCTATATATTCAGTCCATCCACTGATATGTAATTTTCTCTTCCTCTCTGCTGTTCATTTTCTCTCCTTCCTCTCTCTCTTTATCTTTTTTTTTTTTTTTTAATTAATTAAAAAATAAATTAATTGAAATGGGAGGGAATTTTATTTTAAAATGGGAAGGAAAAAGATTAAAAGGAAAAGGAAGACTTTTTTTTTTCTTTTTATGGAGGGGGGTATTAATTATAATGAAAGGGGCGGTATATTAAAAATAGAGAAGATACTATATGGAGGGGTTTTATTAATGGGGGGCAGGGTATATTATAGAAATCAAAATTTTAAAAACGAATTGTGAAGGGCTGTGGGCCGGAAAGGCCGAGCGGCCAAGGGAGGGAGAGACGAGAGGGTTTGCAGTGTGTGAAGGAGTGGGCAGTCCATGGGAAGAAATTGACTCTGCGTAGAGGGGAATCAAGCGTATATGACAGAGGGGTGTGCTGGATTGAGAGAGGGCCAAGCTTGAATCAAACAATTTTTTAGTAGAGCTGTAGGTTGAGTGGCCTCGTGGAGATGTGGAGTAATAGCAGCGTGGGAGGGCGGAGTTGTGTTTGTATAACAGGCGTTTGGCAAAGTCTGTAGGAGCGTGGGGTAGCTTAGTGAAAGGGGCGGGGCGTAGTGAAAGGGTCCGCGTTGACAGGTGTTTACACGAGTGGGAGGAGTGGACGGGGTTGAGCGAGGCTCTGTGCGGTTAGTTGAGGGGAGAGGTGATGTGTGTTGGGCCAGAGTGCGCATATTTGTAGAGGCCGGGTGTGTGGTGAGAGCATAGGTTGGAGTTGGGAGATAGCGCAGGGCAAGGGGCCGAGGAGTAGAGAGTTGCAAGCAGCACGTGGTGAGGGATTGTGTGAGGAGGGGCGAGGTTGAGATGGAGAGATCCGCTGTAAGGGAGGATTGGGAAGTGGGTAGCGTAGGTTGGGTAGGGTGAGTGTTAATAGTGTGCAAGGTTTGAGGGAGCGCTGGTAGGGAGAGGGAGAAAGCTAAATTCAGAATTTATTTTTTTTATTTTTATTTTTAAATTAATAGCAGAGTAGAGCAGAAAATGTAGATTTTCTTTCAGCATCAGATGAGCAAAACTGAGACTCCAGACTTTGAAACAACAGCAGGAAATTTTGTCAGAAATGCAGGATTTCAAGTAGTAATACACCGCAGAATAATTTGCAGAGATTGCCAATAAAACTTCGAAATTTTTCCAGTAGCCCAGCAACAGGAAAATGGACTTTAAAAATGCAGAATTTTCCAGAAAATTTTAGCACTAAAAATCCAGAAACTTGCAGAGATTTTTCAATGAAAAACTCAGAAATTTTTCTTTCAGAAACCCACTTTGAAACACCATTTTCTAGCCGCTCTTCAATGCAGAAATTTAATAGGCAAAAATTGCAGAAAGAAATGAGAATGAAAACCTTTAGATGGGTAGTTCTGCGCTTCTTCAACACCACTGCTACTCTTCTTCAAAGCCAATTTCTGAATGCGGCTCCTTCTCCAAAACACTTCTGAATGGCTGCAAAAACACTGCTGCAGAAATCTCTGAGTGCTGCAAAAATGTCAAGAATTTTGCAGATATGCGCAGGCCATAAACACAAATGGCTCACTCAATTTGGAGCAGGGTCAACAATCGCCCGCTCTGATACCATGTTAAACACCATGTAAAAGCACACACATGGTGTATGAGGAAGGATAAACACACACAATAAGAGACTCAACACACAATGAAGGATAAGCGTGAGGCTTTCTTATTTTCCATTATACAAAGATGTACATTTATAGTACAATGGTGTGACTCTTGGTTTCACATTCCAAGGTCACTTGGACTCCATTGTGACTTTTCACATTCCACACCTACCCATGTAGGATTAGGTGTTCCAATAATAAGTCGTCTCTCGAATCTGAAAAGGTAGAAAACTATGTCCAAGAAAACATCTTGACCATGTTCGATCAAGGTATTCATTTTTTTTAAATAATAAATCCCAGCCCGAAAAAGGGGTAAACGTATATTGATATCACATCAATTCATTCACTTTAACGAGTTCTAAATGATAAGTACTTGAAAATATTTTCATTTTTTGAGGGAAAGAAAAGAGTTAAAAGTTGACACCAGGGGGGTTCCTTTTTCATAAACATTTAACGAGCCCAAAAAAGAGATAAAATTTAACTTGTTTACATTGGAAACAATCATCAGTAGTGTGAAAGCCCTATACTGCACATAAACAACAAACATCACAAATATCGAGGAAAAATATTAAAATATTGGCGAAAATTTTCAAAAATCTACAAATAAACCAAAAAAAAAATCATTTTCACCTTTCCATACTTAGAAGAGCATTTTGTCCATTTTCCCTCTAAATTTCAAATTACCGGTGTAGCCGATCCAGGACACCATTCGTTGATCCATCTCTGCCAGGTAAGAGCTCTAACGATCCTTTTCATTTTCATCATATTTGTTAGTGTCAGTTTTTTCATAATTCCACCAAGGATCAAAACACATTTTGCATGTGCATATTAGGTGTCTCACTCTAAAGAATTTTCAATAATTCCATTAGGTCATGATATAAAATTGTTCCACTGGTGGTTGTCCTTGTCAAATGTCCCATTTTCTTCCACAAGCATATTCCTACTGACCCTCTTCCATGTCTTCATCATGCTGAAAACAAGTTTGCTTCCATTTCACTTTTAGTCAAAATCACTCATTGAGTCAATTTCTTTCATTTCTCATTAGGTCACTAAGGTTTCATTAGGTCAAATCATTGCATTGTCTCATTTTCAATAAAGGGCAGCAGAAGGTGTGAAGGTGACCCAAAATAAACTCATGATTTGCTTCAGTCAGTTCAAATGTAATAATTATTCAGTCTCCCAAAAGCTTCCAACTCAAAAATCCACCTGCCAACACATCAAATTTCAAAGGGAGTTGTCTTTTCCTAAGGGTGCTCGAGTCATCATTGTTCACAAGCACTAAACCCTAATTTCCTCTCCCATTGAGGTAGGGTTTGTTATGGAAACGAGAAATTTAAGCAGAAGAGCCATAAGGTAGTTCATATCAGTAAGTATGAGGTCATTTCAGCTCATAAACATCATGTCTCTATCATTTTTTTAGAAGTATTTCCAAGAGTCAAGCCATTTGCCAAAAAGAGATGACATTGATAATAGTGAGAGAGTTTTTTCTCCATCATAGGTCCAAGAAGAAAAAACTCCTTCATTTTCTACACAGGTGTCATGGTTTTAGAGAAATGTCAAAACTACAGGAGCCACAGGAGAGTTGTTGCACTTCTGGAGTGACCTTGGGAAAATCAAGTTTTCTCATAGCTGGAGTGTCCAAATGACTTGCTTGATGAGTCGAAGGATAACTATACAGAGTTATATTTCCCATGATCTATTATGAGCTCAATTTGGAGTTTAGGAAGGCCTCCAAAACTTTCCTGCACCAGCACTCTGCATTTCTACACCCTCATTCAGCACTTTTTGACCATTCATGGGAAAATCCACTTTTGACAAGAGAAATGAACACAAATTAGACAAATAAATGTATATTTGGAAATTATACTTCAATATCCTTCCAACGAGCTATCCTGGGCCCAATGTTGACACTGGGAAGGCAATCAAATGTAGTCTACAAGTTGGGGGTAAAATGGCGCTGCGCTCCTAGGTGAGGCGTTGTGCTTAGGCCAGAAACCCTCCAAACTCTTCCAAATTCTTCAAATTTGTATTTCTTCCCTAAAATCAAGTAAGTAAAATCCATTTTTACTCTTTTTCCTTCATTTTATGCTTATGGGTAAAGTTTCATAGTGGCAAGAAATCACAAGCAAACCCTAGTTTTCCTAAAACCCCCTTGTCCCAAATTCATTATCCCTAGACCCTGCCACATCACCCCATACTCCTAAAAAAAACTAAAACTACCCATCCCTAAGTCCCTTTACCCTTTTCCATTAAAACTCAATTTCTAGGAATTTCACTCTTTTTCCTATATTTCCCCCATACCTTTGACCTGTAATTAATTTCTCATTTCCATCTCCCTTCATATTTTCACCTCCCATCACCTCACCAAGTTTCTTAACCCTTGTTATTCATCATTATTTTTACCTGTTATTGATGACTAGTTTCCTTAGCTGAGTTTTCTAGAAGCTTATCTCCAAACTGTCAAATCTGCCATCTAGAAAACACCCCAAAACAATTTTTGTCCTCTTATCCCTTCCTGTCAGCCTATGATGAGAAAAAACCCCATTTTCCAAGTCATATCTGGTTTCAGCAAAATAACCCTGTCCATAGTTGTCATAGATGAAAGTTATCTACTGTCATTTACCCCTATTCCTCAAGCCATTCATTATCCAACTATTGACAAAGTGTCTACAACCCTATCCCTGGTCATTTGTCATTTGAAAATATAATCATACCAAAGAAAATATTTAGAATATGTCAAGATTTCCCCTAAGTTAGACAGTGGTGTTTAGGGAGTCTTTTCCTTGGCAAAAATTACCTGAGCCAAAAGCCTTTGTTCAGTACCAGTCAGCCCTAAATTAGTTCCTAATTTGCAAAATAATTCTTGATCCATCCATAGGTCGCGCACCACTAAGAGGTCATTCTGTCTCAATCCAGAAGAAGTTCAACAAAGATCCAAAATAGAAGAAGATAAGCATGTTCACTGTCTAAAAATAATATGCTTATATCAGGAAAAATCTCCATAAGACACCAAGGAAGCTCTCCAAGGGTCAAATTCATATGTTTTTACATCTCTGCAGGGGTGTAATTTTAATGATGATCAATGTGCAAAGAGCAAAAGGACAAAGTAAAAAAGGTCCTTCATGCTGAATTAGATTTCCATTAGTAAAACAAATGAAATGCAGTAAGTGAATGGCTACCAATAGGTATAGTTTGAAATCCAAAGTTGCCTAAATAACATAGAGCAGCCTCCAAGTCATATGAATGCAAAAGGCTGATGTTATGCTGATCAATAGTGTTTTCAGCATCTCCTCCAAAAATAAATTTCAACATGCCTCTGCAAACACAGTCAAGGGAGAGACATGTGATTTGCAGAGAGGTGATACAGTTTTGAAATAGATGAAATGACATATCTACAGTGAGAACCTGCTCCTTTAAAAGAGAAGATGGTTGAAAGCACAGTGATAACATCCTTCATTAAAAAGTAGATGGTTAGAAGACATCATGGTAAAGCCTCCTCCAATCAAGAGCAGATGGTTGGGAACATGATAAAAACCTCCTTCATTTAAAAGCAGAGGGTTAAGGTGTTTTAAGTGACTTTAGAAATTGTGAGTCACCTCCTTCTGAGAGATGAACAAAAGATGCATCAGTAGTGTTTTCAAATAATGTTTGAGCAATTTTCTTATTGGAAATACAAAGTTGAAAATTAGTGGTATGTCAATGAGAGTTCATAAGTCAAAAACCTATTCCATATCACAAGCAAAAGCTTATCTAAGAGAGACAGCATGATGGTGTTAAAGGGCTCTGATTCTGTATTTATGAAAACCTCCCCCAAAGGATAAATCACAGGTTACAATTTTGACTAAACAAGCCTCTTATGAATGGTGGAATTGATAGACCAAAGCTTGGGTTTTGGTCTTATCTGTAGAATGTTATAAGGAATTATTTACACAGGTGTATGTGAAAAGGACATTCTCATTTTTACAAATCCATTGTGGTTTATCATAGGCTAAATCCCCCAAGTGATGAATGAAAGGCAAACCTCAGGAAGCCACCCTTTTTAGATCATTCAAAAAATCAGAGGGCTTACTGTTAAGATAGATATATTTGCATTATTTGAATGCCCTTTCATTTGAAGTTAGGGACACAACCAAGTTTTCACATAAGCATAGGTGGTCACACTTGCAGGGTTTTTCTTTTAGTACAAATAGAGGTTTATACACAGTCAAAAAGAAAGTATTAAAATAAGGTGCCTAACAGTATTGGCAAACTTCAAAAATGGTTTTCTTCACAAAAGGGCAGAGGGTCAGCTCCCCAAGGATTTACACAGTAAAAAAGTTCATCCAAAGGTTTAAAAGATGTGATGAAGCCCTATTTTCACTCACAGTCAAAAGGCTCATTCATTAAATGATAAAAGACAGAGTTTTGGGAGACACAGGCAGTTGTCAAACATAGGCCTCCTTCACAAAAGAAAAGCAGAGGGCCCACCATTGTTCAAAGAGATTCAAGAAAAAACAAGTGAATAAGGTCAAATCATGGTTACAAACTTTTTCACTTCATGAAACAGTCAATTTACCTTGTGGTGATTAAAGAGGCTGCAAAGGTGTTTTAATGATAAATTGTTTTATGAAAACAACGTTCCAAGTTATAATCTTCACACACCTTTCACTTCATATAAACAGTGTTTTTACCAATAGTTTCAAAGGGAGGAGGCAGTGCTTTAAAATCCTCACAAGCTATAAAGCCCGAGGAAACAAGTCCATTTATCTTTTTGCACATTTTTTGAAAGAGAGAAACGAAGTCAAGTCACAAATTGAAGTGTGTTTTATGCACGGCGCGCCTGTAGGTGCCCGACCGAAGAAAAATCACGTGAGCGCAGCGCGCCTGTAGTCTAGCATGGCACACTTGTTTTGGCGTTCAGTGGGCGCCCGAGGCCAACCCGACAGGCCTTTGCGTGGCGCGTTCTCCGTTCAACGCCCGGCCATCTCCGATTTGAACGTGCCTCCTTGCCCACGGGACCAATACGCAAAAATCATCAAAGAATATTCTTTTTAAAGGTAGCTACTGCCTCTTAGTCAAGTTTTGAGTTCGAAGAGGGTTTTAAATCATAAATTTCAAAGGAAAGAAGGTCTTTTTGTGCTTTAAAGTAGCAAAGAATTTGTGCAGTCTCAAAAAAGAAAACAGAGTTTGTAAAAGGTCTTCAAATCAATTTAAGGAGGTATTTCAACAGTAATTGCAAGGAGCGCCATGACCATCTAAATCAAAGAGGGACAATGATTAGGGGATAGGGCTTTTGTCAAATTAAAATATTTTTTCTTGTTGTGGGTTGCAAGGGATCAAAAACAGAAATTGAAGGTGAAGAAATTGTGTTTTAAAATCAAAAAAAATTGTCTCCAAAATCCACAAACAGACCTTGTAAAATACCTCTCTGCTCAAACACAAATACTGAAGAGGTGAAATTGTTTTCATTCAACTAATACTTGTTTGCTAAAACTCAAAGAAAAACAGTGATCATTAAGGGGAGACATAGTTTGTTTGAAAGGCCCATTACTCAGTGACAAGAAGATTGTCTTTTGTTTTAGAGAAACAATAGTCATCAAAGGACAGTTTATTCCAAGAAAGAGCACAATGTTTTTTCCAAGAGTGCATTCTTTGTTCCAAGTCAGTCCCTTAAAATAGTGATATAAAAAGACACAGTGATTTCAAAGAAACCTCTTTCTTGCTTCAAATAACCACAGAAAACAGTGAATTGAGGGAGAGGAGTTCATATTGCCAAAGTCAAAGAGAGCTAGTTTCATAAAAACAAACTTGTTGGCTAACTAAGGGCAGAGTTAGTTTTTCAAAGAGTAAAAAGCATTTTGATTAAGAGCCTTTTTCAAAAATCACCTAAACAAGTTTGCCTTGGTGAGTTAGTAAATAATATCAGAGGAAAAATGCGTCCTCAGAAAGATAGCAAGAGTGGTTATCACAAAAGGTATGAGCCTTTTTCAATTCAGGAAGTGGATGCATCTCCTTTAGTGCTCTTTAACTTTCATGAAGTAGGATGCTTGGAATTTTTCCAAAAGGTTCAAGAAGTGAAAAGTCATCTTCCTTTGACACATTTGTTTGCTTTAAGGCTGCAAGGGAAGCATGTTCATCTAGCAGGTTTAGATTTCAAGCTTTCTCCTAGGGCTGTCTCCAAAGCTACCAAAATTCCATATATCGGAGAAAAATGGTTCAAGCAAATATACCTAGATTTGAATCACTACAAACCCTTCTTAAAACCAGAACATCGGGATGCTTGCCTAGCTATTTTTCCTTTTACCTACTTGTTGAACAGCTATGCTCCTCTCATGAAAATCATCATGAAGTATTTCACATGCGAAGGGAGGTTTTCCCGGGTTTATGCTTATCATGTCAGGATTCTCATGCACTTCACAAGAACTCAATTGCTAAACCTACCTTTCTTCCTCTACAGAAGTATTGACAAGATGGCTTCTACTGTTCAAAAGAAGCCTTCCGCTCAACAACAAGCTTGCTTATTTCATCATTCCCTTATCAAGATCATCATCCTCCATCAACTTGAGAAAAAGGGAGTTTCTTGGGACTCTTTCATCTCCCA